>JARHVA010004061.1:1285000-1460000 GCA_037957365.1 Torreya grandis
CTAAACCTATTGATATAATTGGTATGAAGAATGTCAAATTCTACACAAATCCTTTTTGTCAATTTTGGGTATCCATGCTTGTGAAACTAGGAAACTCATGGTATCATAAACAACATCAATTAAAATAAGACATCATACTCCTATTATTTGAGTTAGGGATAGATAATCATCATCACTATACTCCACCATTTTGACCATGTTCTCATAAATGGTTGTGTAATAAGGGAATTCTGCATGTAGAGCCACCGGATCAAAATTTGTGTCCTTGTATTCCTAGTTTGTTTTAAATGACAAAAAGAGTGAATTCCTAATGTAGACAACTAAAATTAGCAACCAATGGATTCATACTAGACTTTAGACCGATTTCCTTGGCCAATCCCAAGCTTCAAAAGAACATCTTGGCATAGTTCCTTGGCCAGTACCAAGCTCCTAATGAAATATCTATAGATAAATTGCAATCTTTGGTTAGATAACTAGCTCCAAGCCAACAATTAACCTTTAATCATAGTGATATGTCATCCCTTTGTCCACTGCATAATAATCCATTTTACATCAAAGTTGTCATAACATGACACAAATTGAAATGTGTGCTCATAGATAATGGATAAGGCATAAACATTGTGTCTTTAATTATTATCAACCTTCTTAGGTACATGACAACATATCTCCAAGTAAAAATGATCACAATCAAAGCCTATGATAATGAATAATGCAAATCACAAGTCACTATTAGCTTGCCATTTATCATTGGGTCCTTGACCCATGATATATTATGCCATGTGTTAGACATCAATTTGTAATATAATATGCTTTTGGGAAGACCTTGGATACATTAAATTCATGAAATCCCATCAAGATTTCACTAGTGTATCAAGTTCTCCCATTCAAGTATGGAGGTTACTATTCCTAGATATTTGTAGCCATATAAACATTGCAAGAATTTAGAGGTTGAATAACAAATCTATAACTAGCATTTTGGCTTAAATCTATTTTCCATGAAGGATAAGGAAAAATAAATACTTGTTGATTTACCAGAGGCCAATTCCATTGACCTTGATACCCTTGATTCACTTTCCCACATACTACCTATTAAAATATATAATCATTATACCATCTTGGCTAATGGCCCAAAAAAATATTTGACCCACAACACATTCCACATTGTTAAGCTTCCATAGAACCCCATGTCCTTTGGAAGGACCTAAATCTAAACCACATTACATGGAATAGAAAAAAAAGGGAAAATCGAAACTACATAGTCCAATACCTATTACATTCATACCAACCTCTGACCAACAATAAGACCCTATTAAAGATGATGAATCATGGTTATACAATGACAAATTGGCTAATTGTTACAAAAACTATAAATACCCCATTCCTAATCAAATCATGGAAAACCAAGCCTATGTAGGAGGTGGCCTCGAGCCAAATACACATGGGAAACTTGAGCCAATTTTTATTACTTGATAAAAAAGAACCTATGGTATTAGATTTAAATCACCTAGGGGTGACCCCACATATCTTCTTTGAGTTCCATCACTAAAAACTAGTGATGATGATGTTGACAGTGAAGTAGAGTTTGATCATAGACCTTCTAATTACCTAGCCCATACTAATATATTTGACACTAATATCATTTGTAACCTTTGACCAGTTATTTACCATAATCCACTTCCATTATATTATCCTCAACTAATAGATTGGGGTTAATAAGAATCAACAATATTAGTTGAAAATCTCTAGAATGATAAAGACTTTTTTGATTTTCTAGGCCCTAGGGATAATGTTTTATTGGGAGACTAAAAATAAGGATTCTCAATCAAATTTGATCTTGAAGACTATTTTTGAGAACAAGTGAAATCTCTTAGCCAAAAATAATTAAATAAAACATTGAGGTCATATTGTCACCAAATCTCATACCCTATAAAAGGGTGTTCAATCCTCTTCCATATTTGGGTAACATGGGAACACATACATGTATATTTGCTTACCTATAGTGGAAGTGAACCTCTAGATTTTACGGGATCGCTCCTTGAATGTATCTTGAATACTTTCACCTATGTTAATGCTTGTTTGTGGAAAAAGAGTTAAAATTTGCATGAAATAAATCTAATCTGAGGGGGTGATACACCAAGATGTATTATATATGACCATCACACTCTCCTGCACTAATAAACAAGACGCACAAACTACCTTCTAAGTCTTATGAATCCTAACATGAGTATTTTTATATGGAGGTGAGATGTGTGAGATCTATCCAAGGCAAGTGAACCATAGGCCAGTTGAAATCACTAAGGCTCATTATACACTTAAAAGATAGGCTCATACAATTTTAAAAAATTCATATGACCTATTAGAATATAAAATATTGCACAAACATGAAAGGAAAAGGGAAGAAAGGATAGATAACAATCACTTTGCATCACCATACATCATTGACACATTTAGACAATTTCTCAAGAACTAAAAATTAAATTTGCATAAATTTTTAAAGGCAAAATATGATGTCATTATAGTAGGGCTTAGAAATGCATGGATTAGAACTAATTTACAATATCTCACAGGCTACATTTATAGGAGAATGGCCATAAGAGAGAAGGGCCTTGATGCTCAAAAGGGGAATCAATTAGTTCAAAAGTTTCAAATCTAGTTACAATTGCTTCTACAAATTATGCTCCCTCAAACCCTTCTTAATTGATCTAATTTACTCTAATCCATCACATCATTATAATATCTTCTCTATGATGCTTTATGGCAGCTATAATGGTGGGAATAAATCACTTTCATTTTGTCCTAATGTAAAACTACACATGACTAGTTTATCGATGCATGCCCAAGTGGGGAGAAAGGTCATTTTTATGTAACTAGATTTCGAAATGGTTGTTGAAATATATGTATCTACCTCTATAGGTCCTTGATGGTGTCATTTGATCATATAAAATCCACTCCTGGCTCAAACTAAAATGTGCTTGAGCCTGGCTCCATCATGCTTGCTTGCCTTAGTCAAAAATTGACACTTTGACCTCTACCTAAGTCACTTGGCTCCTCTTTGTTGTAATTAGTCATAAATTAATAACTTAGATCATTGATCCCATGACTCATCTCATTCCATTGGTTTTCCTATGTATGGATACTCATAAGCCATCAATCTTATTCTAGTTGAATGGACTTGTGCCACTTATCATGCACCCATTCATCCTTGAGATTTGATGACCATTTGACCTCTCACTCACTATTGATCTTCAATGCAATATTGATTGTGCACAATCTATCAATTTGGGACCACTGACTATGTTCTTACCTATGTACTATTTGATCTAGACTTAAGATCCACTGATCTTGCCACTTGGTAGCACTGTATTTATCCTTGGGTCATTTGAATTTAAATAGTTACTTTTCAAGGCTTAAAATTGGTGTTGATGTGCATGTATGGGTCATAAATTTCATGGGATATTTATTTTAGACCCTTTCATTGGACAATTCTTTCAGGATTTGTCTTAGCCACTTCCTCTAAAGGAAATTACTTTATTTGTCTTTGCCTTAAACAACTCTTGCAAACAATTTTTTTGAAAGAATGCATGGCTTAGTCCTTTTCCCTCTTCAAATTTCCATTCAAAACATTGACTTGGTCCACCTCACTATAGAAAGGTCCTTTGGATAAAATGTGGAGGACACTGTCCCAAGAAATTGACCCTTCAAAATTAAAAAGTACCCTTGCTGAAGGAAAATTACCCTTCAAAAACCTTTAAGTGGACCATTTCCTTGAGAGGCATATCCTTCAAAATTTTCACACTAGACCATTTCCTTGACAAATTACCATTTGAGGAAATTATTTGGAACACTTTGTTTGGAAAAGTGCCCTTCAAGATTTTTTTTTGGTCAACTCCTTCAAAATATATCCTTCAAAACTTTTATTTGGAGGCTCTTTCTTGTAGAAGAATTCTTTTAGGAAAATTATTTGGGACAATTTTCCCAAAAGATCTTTGTGTTAGCTCTTACCTCAGACATTTTTCTAAAGGAATTTAGTCCTTTTCCTTTGAAAAAGTACCCCTCAAAAATCCTCTAAAGTGTCTTTTGGGAAAAGTGTTTTGGAAAGTTTTCTCCAAAATAAATTCTTCAAAACATCTGAAAAGGACCCTCTTTAAAGAAATGACCAATCAAGGAAATTGTTTTAGATAAAATATCTAAAACAATTCCTAACACTTAGCCAAAAACCCCAAAACAAATGTTCTAAAAGAATTAAGCCTTATATATTTGTTTCAGACTTTGTGTGGAAACATCCTCCAAAGGAAGTCGGAATGCTCCAATCACTTGGCCAAAAGTTGAACAAAACTCCCTAGTGCAATCTTAGGCTTTTCTAGACCTACTCTTACAATTGCTCAACATCATGAATGATCCAGAGGATTTTCCCTCTTCATATGGTTCAGGATAATTAATTCATATCTTATTTAATGGTATTTTTTTAATTTTACCATGGGATATATTTAATTAATTATATATCTTCTATAATGGTATCTTTTATTTTACCATAGGATATATATTTCATCAATTAATATCATATTTAATGGTATTTTTTATTTTACCATGGGATATATTTAATTAATTATATATCCTATTTAATGGTATTTTTTATTTTACCATGAGATATATTTAATGGTGTATTTTATTTTACCATGGGATATATATTTAATTAATTAATATCATATTTAATGGTTTTTTTAATCTATCATTGGATATTTTATTTATGCAAGTCCCAAAAATATACTATTCCCACTCCCACATGGATAGTTATTTAAAATAGCCATGGGATATATTTTTAAATATTTATCCCATAAATCAAGAATCCTACCACTCTTATATTATCAAAAATACATAAAGATTCTTTTAAAGAATTGATGTGGCAGTTTAATCATGGGTTATTTAAGATAAGCATGGTTGCATTTTTTAAAAATCTAAGTCTTTATTCCACCAAAGAAATGTGGTGTTGACTTCTTGGAGGATTGTTAAACAAATTCATGGGAATATTTTAATTCTTTAATCTCATAAGTTAAACTCCACTGTATTTCCCCCACTTACAAAGAATCATACAGTTTGTGGAGAGATATTTGGTTCTTGATTTATTTTAGTGGGGAGATTATATTTTTATTTTGGTGGAGATTTACATGCATATTAATCTTTTGTTAAAATATTATCCAAAGTCTTTAACTCAAATATTATAAAATCATAACATGGCATATTATTTTTACAATTTTATTTTCATGGTAATCTTGTGGTAAAAGATAGATGGTATATATGGCATGGAAATACTAGATTATATTGAATTGTCCACCAAGCCAATAATATTGGTGTGAGTAGTAAATATGCATTGAAAGATGTTGAGCCTATTTTGGCTCGTATTTATCACAAAAAAAATCTAGCCTAAAGATGGTGAAAAATCATTATTATAGGAAAAAAATAATTATTCTCAGCTAATGTGTGAAGGTAGAGGAAATACCAGAAATCCATGTTGTCGAAATAAAAAAAATTAATTTGGGAAAATTATTGATGCCCATGGAGGGAAATTTATTAATGTACATTCAACACCAAGTATGATTAATAAATATATAACTACAAGCTATTTTACAAAGGTGGTAAGAGGACTTCTCAAAGAATGAAGGAAATATAGAATTGTATATTTTATAAGCATAGAATTTTAATATAGCCAGTTGAGGCCATTTTGCCTATTGTAAAATATTTTTCAATTTGTATAATTATAGAGAGGGATTTATAAAACTAGAAGGTAGTTTATAAACCTTTTGAGAGTGTTTTAGCTCCTTGGAGAGAGAGATAAATTGCTCATTATACACACACACACACACACACACACACACACACACACACACACACATATACAGGTGATCATTTTGGAAATGAAGGATGTATGTGATTTATGATCAAACTTCTTCATAGGTTGATCAATCACTGTAAATTATTCAAGGATATAATTTTAATAATTATATTTACATCTTATTTAATGGAATGGTTCTAATGAACCCAGGGACGTAGCCAATTGGTGAACCTCGTAAACAATCTTTGGTCTCTATTTTATTAGTTTATTTTAGTTTTTCCTCAATGTATCAATATTTAATTTACTATTGATATTTTAAATATAATTACTAAAATTTAATTAAGATAATATTGACATAGGATAAAATATTAATTTAATGTGTTATTTTTATAATAAAATTATATGATTTTACAAAAATACTCATTCAAAATTGTTTAATTAATTTTACATTTAGATTAAAATGAAAGTCAATTCCTTTGATATAATTAAAATTTTGGAAAATTAATTATTTTAAAAATACATTTTAAATAAATAGTATTGATTATAATGGGTTAATTACTATTTATGGATCAATGAAAATTTACTACTTACATATGTGATCAAAATGATTCTTAAGACACCAAAAGACATAAGGACTAGGATAGACCATGACCCCCCTAAAATGGTGTATGAAATGACATCAAACAAAGCTAAAACATACCCTATGAAATTATAAAAATCCCCCTATACAATATTTTGACTATAGTTGGTTGACCCACTCTAGCCTATGGGAAAAGAATGGTCAACATTCTTGGCAATTTCCCAAGGGTTGCATGCTTGCCTATGCAAAAAGAACCTAGACCAGTTGCCTAATCCTATCCATTGGGATATGGAGTCACATGTACAATAGGTTTGACATATAGAAAGCCTTGAATAATATACAAAACATAATATAAGACAAAAATAATAAACACACAAGATGTGAAAAAACATGTGCTTTAAGGACACTTATTAAACAAAACATAACAAGAAAGAAAACACACACATAAACACTAACTAATCTAAGATGAACACTTCCTCCAAGATCAAAAGGGAAGTTTGAAAATTTTCATACATCATAAGATGAGGGATTTAATGAGGTAGGTATCTCCTTAACTCTTGGTCTTGATGCCTACTTATTCTTTGTTGCAACAATCAACCTCTTTAGCATGATGTTTAGTGAGAACCAAGCAGCTCCAAATAGGTCAACTATGTACATATAGATAGCCTAAACCTTTTCATATGGTTCTTCATCTATGACTTCCAATGGTGTTTAAATAAGTCTTACCTTTTTTATCTCCATGGTTTTCTTAAAAAGATTAGGTTTCTCTTCAACTTCAAGTTCTTCAAGCTCATTAGGGAGCTTTGAATAGTCCACCCAATCTTCTTCATTATCCTTCTACCTTCTCATGTACTTGACCCTCAAATTGGAAAATATCTTTAAGTTCTTGAAATATATTCATTTGTAGATGTTAATTATCATTGATAGAATGTGCTTGATGTTTGAGAGAATCAAGCTTCTCTTCTTCATGTCCCTGTATATTTGAATATGGATCAATACTAGGAGGTCTCTCAAATATTTTTGAGGAAATTCAACTTCCACATTTCCCTCACTTTCCATGTCTACAACATCTTGGACACTAACATCAACATATTGCTTTATGACAATAGATTCTTGATCATTATAATGACTTCATCTTTATGATTGAAATGATCATCTACAACTTCATGAATGGATAAGGAGTCTTCCTCAAATGCCTCTCCCTTCAGGTGTTGGCCACATTTTTCATGGACAAATATAAAAGACTCTTTAATAAGTTCCTCTTCCATATTAAACTCTGCACTAGTAGCTATGATAGGATATTTAATGTGTTTTTCTTCATCCAAGAAGGCAAAGTTGCACTTATGGTCACTAAGGGGGGTCCCTATGGTGTTTTCCTCCTCATAGTTTCTTATGACATCTTCTTGGTCAAATTTGGATTGGATTTTCTCCCCTCCACTTACTTCCCTCAATATGAGCTCATGTGAAGGAGATGGGATATGAAGTGTAGTGAAAGGTTGATGAGTTGGAGATGGAGTATGCAATGGAAGATAGGGCTTGTAAGTGGATTTAAGAAAGAGGAAAGTACTAGTAAGCTCATAGGGAAGTGAATTCTTGGGTTGATTAGAAGGAGGGACACCTACATAAGAAAGATTTGCATCTTGTAAATACATTTATTTAAACTCTTCAATAACAACATGTTTATTTTTGATCTCTTTATATTCCCACATATGTATCCTATCTATTGAGCATTGAAAAAATTTCTTTTCTAAGTCCATTTGCTCCATGATCTCCCATTGAGTTCCTTCTAGTTCTTCAAACATCTTCAAAGTCTACATATGACTTTGGACAACATTTCTCAACCATTCCATGAGATGATTAGGGATTATATCATATTCATCATCCCATGTTATCATATCATCTTCAATAACTAGTAAATGTGATATGGATACCAATAAAGACTTGATATAAGATGGGACAAATGGAGGAGGGTAATAATGGGGATCAAGACCAGATTTAAATTTTTGTATTCTAGCATGTAGGAATATATATATTGCCTTATTATAGCTTGATATATATTCTATAAAAATGTCTTATTCTTCATGAAAATACTCATGTGAGTACTCTTGATTTTCATAGGTACAAGGGTATGGTTGATAGGGTTCATATTGGGACTAATAGGGAGGAATTTATTGATAGGATTCTTGGTATCCCTCCTTATAAGGTTTTACAATAACATGGTGTCTATCTAGTGGGGAAAATGGAAGATTATAGGGTTTCCATGTATAACAAGATTGATAGCCATTTTGATAGGACTATTGGGGAGTATATTGTGGTTTATAGAAAGGATAGTAAGGAGATCCATGGTAGGAATATTCACCATGGTTGTTCATGTCAACCTCATACATCAAGGTAAATACAATAATTGATCAAATTTTTTAATTAGATATACCCCGGATGCTTACAACGAGAAGCTATCATTAAGAGTCACCATTATTGCTAGATAGATTACTTCCAAAAGCTGATAGAGGAAAGACACAAATAATATCTCCATTCTCTTGGACCTTAGTCCCACCAATCATTCCATAATTTTTGATCATGAAAAAATATACTATCTTGATGTGTCTCCTTTGATATATCTATGAGGTTTATCTCTAAAGGATATGGACCTAATGTTGTGACATCTTGAGTCCATTTGAGCTATTTATCAGTTTAGAATAGTAGAGAAATGTTTAAAGCTAGAGAGAAAAGTTTATAGACATGTTTAAAAAGTTTAAACATGTCATATTATAAGAGAAAAACCACCTCTTACTTTATTATAGTGCTCCTCTTATACTTCAATGGACCCCATTCAAGTAAACAAAAGCCTAAATGTAAGATATCAAACAAATTAGAAGATTTTTTCTCATGAAGTTGTAGTTCAATTGGAGCCTTTTCAAACTAAAATATAGAAGCAATAATATCAATTTATTAACCAAAAACATGAACTAATTCATTTTAAATATAAATCTAATAACTAAGCATGCTCTCAATTTTATCTTGTTCTTCCTTTGTAAGCTGTTATTCTTCATGATAAATGGTAGTTTCTTTGTTATCAAGGAGCTCATGAAGAACATCATCAATTTGTCCAACTGGGACATCTTTATCTTGCACATCAACAACTTCTTCCTTATGTAATTATTCTTGTATTTGTATCTCAGCCTTTACCTTAGCTTTCTCTTGCACTTGTTCCATCTCTACATCATCATGTAAAATTAAAGCATGTTTGTCTTTGCCAAGAGGTGTCCCAATCATGATTTTTTCTTCTTTTTTACCCAATTCATCTTCAATTCCTACTTATTTAGCTACATCTTCTCAATTTTCCTCAAAGAGGAGAGGCTCTTTCTCAAAGAGTGGCATATCAAATCCTTGAAAATACTCAACAAGGTAAGAAAGTTCCAAATAAGATACCATTGGTACTTGAGTTTTATCCTAAAGTTGTTCTTATTGGATCAATTTCACCTCCTCTTCTTGATTCTCTACCTCTTGAATATCTCTCTATGATGGAAAGGCTCTAGGATTTTGAGTGGAAAGGAGTGGAGACTACAAGGTCTCTTTTTTGACTTTAGCAATCACCACCTCTTCCTTCTACCCATTGCTTTGAATGGATTTCCAAGATGGAAATGACTTAGGTTCTTGAAGAGGGAGGGATGGGGGTTTAATTACAATAGATTTACTTGACTACATGACTTAGATCTAAGATGGGAAAGGTAGAGGTTTTACTTTGACCTTTTGATCTTATTTCCTCTCTTCTTTCCTTTCTTTTAGCTCTAACTCTCTATTTTACTTATCAATATTATCTACAAATAGCTCCTCTTTAAGGTGGTTAGGAACTCAAAAATTCTCTTGAAGAGGGATGAGGGAGGCTTGCAGAGTTTCATATCCTTCTTTAAATTGGGTTCTCAAATCCATATTTACATCACTTTGCCTACCCCATGACTTCACCACTTGATTCCAACTTGGGACCTTGAAGGACTCCATAAGGGATTCTTGAGGAAGAACATAGTCTTGGACCCTAATAGTAGGCTATTCTATAACAATATCCTTTGTTTGATAGTTCTCTTAGATAGATTTATAAGAAGGAAAGGTCTGAGGAACATATGAAGAACTTAAAACATTCAAATGAACACTTTGAATAGCCTCTTAAGGAGGAATGGATGGCATATAATAAGGTTGAGGTGGTGTGTATGTAGGTAAAAAATGTTAGAGGTTTGACTTTCTATTCTTTAAGGCATTTTAACTTGTCCTCAATGCTTTAAATGTAACCCCCTACATTCATTATGTCATCTATGAGATTATTCCAATTTTCTCTCTCAAAAGGTGTCTATTTTGATTTTATTCATTGTAATGACTCTCTCACATGATAAGTAAAGTAAGTAGAGACATCTTGACCATAAATTTTCTATGAACACAACTCTAGTGCATGATTGTTAAGGATTATTAGAGTCTACTTAAATGTTGTTATGGATGGCTCATGATAGGGTAGAGGAGGAGCATTATTATGATAAGATTGTTGTTCATATGGAGGTTAGGGCTATATTATTTCATATATGGCTGATATTGGTCCTCATATTGATATCAATGATCATGAAGAAGGTAAGATATATTCCCTTGATAATAAGGATCAAGAGAAACTTGCCAAGGCTCCTCATAAATTAGACAAAAATCTTGGTAGGGCTGATTAGGTTCATATGGATCATGAGGATCATATTAGGGATGTTGATAAGGAGGTAGATAATATGAATATTCACTATAACTATTTATATTGACATCATATGTCAAATAAGATGTAAGAAATGACTAAAATATTTAATGAGACATACCTAGTCTAGTCATAACTAGAAACTTTGACTTAGAGTCACCATTAGTGGTAACTTGCTTGTTTCTAAAATCTAATCAGAGGAAAGACACACCAAGATCTTTCAAATTTTTTGGACCTTGGTCCCACTGGGTATGATATAAATATTTTCACCAAATATCTCACCTTCTTCTATATTTTGGAAACATGGAGATACTTCCAAGAATGTGGGTGTACCTATACTAGAAGTGAACCTCTAGATTTTACGGACTAGCTCCTTGAATGTATATTGAAGTGATTTCACATATTCTAATGCATGATTATGGAAAAAGACTTAAAATTTACACATAATAAACATAATATAAGGGGGTGATACACCAAGTTGTATTTCATATGACCACCATACTTTCCTACACTAAGAAACAAGATGCAGAAACTAACTTCTAAGTCCTATGAATCCTAAAATGAGTATTTCAATATGGAGGTGAGATATATGAGATCTATTTAATATAAATGAACCATAGGCTAGTTCCAAGCACTAAGGCTCATTATACACTTAAAAGATAGGTTCATTACTTGAAAACACTTCATATGATCTATTAGAATAGAAACTCTTGCACAAACATGAAAGGATAAGGGAAGAAAGGATAGAGAACAATAAATTTGCATCACAATACATCATTGGAACATTTAGATAATTATTCAAGAACTAAAAATTAGATTTGCATAAATGTTCAAAGGTAAAATATGATGTCATTCTAGCAGGTATTTGACATACATGGAGTGGAACTTCTTTACAATATCTCAAGGGCTATATTTATAAGAGAATGTCCACAAGAGAGAAAGGCCTTGGCACTCAAAAGGGAAATTCATTAGTTTAAAAGTTTCAACTATAGTTATAATTGCTTCCACAAATTACACTCCTTAAAACTATTTATAATTGATCAAGGTCACTCCAATCTATCACATCATTACAATATCTTCCCTATGATACTCCTTGATGACTTTAATGGTAAGATCAAATAAATTTCATTCTATCCTAATGTAAAAATACTCATGATTGGTTTATCAATGCATTCCAAAGTGGGGATAAAGGTTATTTTCATATAGCTAGATTTGGTAATGGCCATTGAAATCTACATCTCTACCTCTATAGGTCTCCAACAATGTTGTTTGATCTCAAAAAATATGCTCCTAGATCAAATTGAAACATGCTTGAGATTGAATCCATCATGCTTGCTTACCTTAGTAAAAAATTGACTCTTTGACATCTACCTAAGTCACTCATCTCTCCTTTGTTTTGATTGGTTATCGAGGATAGGCTCATATCATTGATTCCGTGACTCATTTCACTTCATCAATTTTCCTATGCATAGATACCCATGATCTATTGATATTTTAACACTTGAATATGCTTATCCCACTTGTCATATACCCATTCATCCTTAAGATTTACTAACCCTTTGACCTCTCACTCACCATTTATTTTTAATGTAAGATTGATTGTGTACTATTGATATATATAGGCCCACTAACTTTGTCCTTGCCCATGTGTTATCTAATCTAGACTTAAGATCCCATGATCTTACCACTTAGAAACACTATGTTTATCCTTAGTTCATTTTAATTTAAATGGTTACTTCTCAAGGCTTAAACACTATGTTTTCACACCTATCTATGTCACAAATTTTTTAGGCTATTTATTTCAAACCCTTTTTTTGACAATTCATTTGGGCTTTGTGTCTTAGCCACTTAATCTAAAAAAATTACTTGATTTGTCTTTATTTTGAACAAATCTTGTAGATAAAATGTTTGGAAGAATCCATGTCTAGGTTTTTTTCCCTCTAAAAAGTTCACTTCAAATATTTGACCTGGTCCACCTCACTATAGAAAGTTCCTTTAAAGAAAATGTGGAGGACACTTGCCAAAGAAACTGACCCTTTAGACTTTGAAAAGTGACCTTTCCAAAATAAAATTACCCTTTGAAAACCTTGAATTAGAATATTTCCCTAAGATACATATCTTTTATAATTTTTACACTGGACCATTTCCCTTAGAAAGTACCCTTTGGGTAAATTGTTTGGAACACTCTTTTTTGGAACAGAGCCCTTTGGGATTTATATTTTGGGTTAATTCCTATGAAAGATATCCTTTAGAACTTCTGTTTGGAGGCCCTTTCCTATAAAATAATTCATTTAGGAAAATTGTTTGAGATAATTTTATAGAAAGATATTTCTGTTACCTTTTGCCTCAAATAAATTTTCAAAGGAATTAGTCCTTTAACTTTGGAAAATCACCCTTCAAAAATCCTAAAAAGTCTCCTTCAGGACTTTGAAAATTTTACTTTAAGAAAAGTGTTTTGGAAACTTTGATATGAAAGAAATCCTTTAGAACTTCTAAAAGGGACCCTCTTCAAAGAAATGACCATTTGGGGAAATTATTTCAAACAAAATGTCTAAACAAATTCTTGACACTTACCCAAAAACCTTAAAATAGAAGTCCTAAAAGAATTAATTCTTGTCTATTTTTTATGGGCTTTATGTGTAAACTTCCTTCAAATGAAATCTAAATGCTCTAATCACTTGGCCAAAAGTTGTGTAGACACTAGAAAACTATGCACTTATAGTTTTAAATGACTAAATGATTTAAGACCCCACTAAAGACCCCCTAAATGTTTTTAAACCTTAACAAACCCCTCTTAGCCATACTAAATAACTATTTTCCTAGTCACATAATACTATTTGAAATTACTATTCAAAAGTACTATTCACTACGATATTCATGATGACATGGCAAGTAGCAAGGCATGTGACATGGTAGGTTATTTGGGAGGTGATATAGCAAGTGGCATGTCTTAGAAGTGATTTGGCTTGATGTGGGACATAATACCCCACTTGGGACCCTTCCCAAAGTTCTTAATGACCTCATTTAAGCATCACAAGGGCTCCCAATTGAAATATGTTGGAAATATTGCCATTGATGTCAAAAGTCTAGCATTACTGGTGATAAAGGCTCCATTGCATTTAATGGTGTTTTTAATATTCATATCTTGGCTAATGTGTGTTAATATTTATTTAATATTAATGAATATATTTTTGGTTTTATATAAGTCAAAAAAGGGCCCATGGAGAAGTCAAAGAGTCATGGGGTAAAATATGAAATAGGAATGGGACACATTTTCTCATGAAGAGTCATCTTGAGGAATTCTAAGAGTCACCATGTGAAGACAAAAGAGGTATGAGACATTTTTTGATGAAGGGACACTTTCACGAATACAAAAATTCACCAAGATAAAGATAAAAGAGGAAATGACACTTTTGCTTATGAAGGGTCACCATATGACTTTTCAAATGCAAGGATACAAAGGGTCATGCAAGTTTGGTGCCATTTTTCATCAGGATTGAAGGGTCACAAAGGGTGAATGCCAAAGGTCATTTGGAAAGATATAAAAAAAGGATTGAGAAACCATTTGTAATATGCAAGAGAGTGCATGGTTTGTATTTGTTTTTGAAGAGAGAAAAGTGGGAGATATTGTAGAGTTCTATCATTTGTTGAGTAAGAAACATTGAGAGATAGTTGTGTTTTATACACAAGAGGGGTTGGTGCTCTTGTGGGTTGGTGCTCATGAATAGTTATTGTGTTGGTGTTCAGTAAAGGGTTTGGTGATTATGAAAGTTGGTGGTTACAAACTTTGTGTTTTGATTTGGTGCTCATTCATATACTTGAGATTATTTTCTATGAATTTCCCACTTTGGGTTTCCATGTAAAAATATGCTCTCTCTCTCTCTCTCTCTCTCTCTCTCTCGTGTGGTGAAAATTATTGTTTCAATTTTATTGCATATCTTGAATATCTGATTAAGTGGTTAAAGAAAATAAATTAGATTAAGTAAAAGGATATATAATATACTGATTCACTACCCCTTCTTAGTATATTTCTTGCTTAATAATTAGTATCAGAGTGGGTTACTTTGTAAAAAGTTTTATAGCTTGAAGGTAGATTGGGAAATCATGATCACTAGATCACATGAAGGATTTTATACAAATAAGGCACCTTTGTTTGATGGGATGAATTATGTTTTTTACCACATAAGGATGAAGACTTATTTGATGGCCCTTGGGTTTGACATATGGCAAGTAGTGGTGGAGGAATATGAAGGTCCACAAACACTTGTAACTACTCTAATAGAAAAGAAGGCAAGTGAAAATAATGCTAAAGATTTAAATGCTATTTTATGTGGTCTATAGGAATTATAATTTGTTAAAGTTATGCAATGTAAATCTTCTCATGAAACTTAGGTAAAACTTGAGAATATTTACAAAGGTGATGGAAAGGTTTAGCAAGCTAAGCTTTAGACTTTTAGAAGATAATTTGAGAGTTTGAAGATGGAAGAAGAAGAAAATATAGTAAGTTATCTTTTATGAGTTGATCAAATAGTTAATCAAATTTAGGTTCTTGGAGAAAAGTTAAAAGAATCAACTATGGTTCAAAAAGTTTTGAGATCTCTACCATTGAGATATGATGTAAAAGTTTCAGTAATTAAAGAGATGAAGAATTTAGCCAAGCTAAATATGGATGAGCTTCATGGTATTCTTATGGTATATGAGATGTAGACTACACAAGATAAACCCTCAAAGAGAGAAGCTACTTTCAAGACATCAAAGAAAGAGAAGGCTAAGATTCAAGAATCAAGTGATAGTTCTAGTGATGATGAAAATGACAATGGAGCTCTATTAATTTTCAATCTAAAAAAGGGCACATGTAAATATCAAGGAAAATTACCTTTTAAATGTTTTAATTATGGAAAGATTAGACATTTTATAGATAAATTCCCAAATAAGGGTAATGATGATAATGAATAATGAAAATATACATACAAGAAGAATTTCAAAGGTAAATTCAAGAAGGGATTCAAAAAGAAGAGTTTGTATTCTAAAGATCCTAGCTCAGTTGAAGATAGTGGAGTCAATGTCTGAGAAGAAGAAGAGATTCTATTCATGGCCATACATAAAGATGCCTCTACAAGAAAAATTACATATGATCAAGAAGAATAACAAGATGAATTTGAAGTGAAACTGGAAGGAGAACTCATTTGTGCCTTAGAAGAGTTAAAAGCTCTTAAAAATAAGAATCAGAGATTACAGCTCCAAATTGAGAAAAATTAAAAGGATTCAAAGGAATTAATTGAAGATCTACAAAAACACTTTGAAGAAGCCAAGAAGAATGAACAAGATCTAATGGCATAGTTGAAAATAGTAATTAAATAATGTGAAAGATATGTTATTGAAATTGCTTTTTTAAAAGTAGAACTTGAGAAAACAAATAAAGTAATCAATGATAGAGCAACCAATGATTCAAAATTTGAGAATATCACTAATATGTTAAATAAGATATTAGAAAATCAAAGATCAATGTTAGATAAGATAGGTATTGGATTTGAAAAATAGAAAGAGGAGATCACTACTTTCATAGATAAGGAAAAAGGAAATAGCTATGATGAAGTTATTACAAAAGAAGAAATGAACAGTGAATAAGTTAAGAATACAAAGGACATCTCAAATAAAGAAGGTTGGAAGGAATAGAGCTACAAAGGTAATCAGGTTAGAGATACACAAATAGGTCCTATTTTTTTGGTTACTTTTTTTATTGTAATGGATATGGTCATAAGAAAATAGAATGTCAAAAAAGGGCTAACAATTTCAGAAATAAGGAGAGAAATTCATACAGATTCAAGAAAAAGCCACAACCCTTTTGATCCTCTATCAAGATTTAATGAAGAGGCCATAATATGTTACAAGTGAATAATATTTGGACACATAGCTTAGTACTGTAGAATCATGTTTGATTCAGTCAAGAAGGACTAGAGTTTCAAGGCTCCATTCATCAAAAGAAAGTGTAGACAAGTTCATGGCAAAATAAACAACCTAAAAAATCAATGGTTGTGTAGACAACTATGAATGCAAGAAATGAAGAAAAGCTATGGTTCATTGATAGTGGATGTTTGAGGTACATGATAGGAGAGAAGAAAAAGTTCATAATCTTGAATAAGATCAATGGTGGCACTATGAAATTTGGAGACAATACTACTACTAGAATTTCTAGAAAAGGTACACTAAGTTTAGATAATGGTAGAACTAAAACTAAAAATGTTTTGTATGTAGGAGGTCTTAAGTATAATATTTTGAGTGTAAGTTAAATGTGTGATCAAGGGCACACACTAAATTTTTATGTATAAGGTTGTGAAATTTAAAGAAAAGATTCAAATGTGTTAGTTGCAGATGCTCAGAGAACATGCATTAATTTATATATGCTATTAGACATCAAAGGTCAAAGATGTCATTTGAGTTAGATTGAAGAAAGTTGGATATGACATAGGAAAATGGGGCACATAAATTTTGACAATCTTGTCAACATCAGCAAAAAGCAAATAGTTAGAAATCTTCCAAAGATTACAAAGCCATCTAACACGCTTTGTGAACCTTGTCAGCATGGGAAGTAGGATAGAAAGTGGTTCAAAATGAAAGAGTACTTGACCACTCAGATGCTAGAGTTTGTTCATACTGATCTATGTGGACCTATGCGAACTGAAAGTACTCAAGGTGAGAAATATTTCATGTTTCTTATTGATGATTTTTCATGTATGACTTGGGTACTATTTATAAATAAAAAATTATAAGCTTTCAAACATTTCAAAGCATTCAAAGCATTAGTTAAGAATGAAACTAGTTTGAAGATTAAGTGTTTAAGATCAAATCAAGGAGGAGAATTCATGTCAGATAAATTTATTGAGTTTTTTGAAGACCATAGAATAAAGAGATATTATTCAGTAGCTAGAACTCCACAACAAAATGGAGTAGTTGAATGGAAACATAGAACAATCCAAGAGATGGTGAGGATAATGCTAAATGAATCTAAAATAGCAGATAAATATTAGAGAGAAGTAGTTTCTAAAATAATGCATATTTAGAATAGATCATTATTGAGATTCAATAATGACAAGACTCCTTATGAGCTATGGAAAGATAAACCAGCAATAGTTGATTATTTCAGAGTCTTTAGTAGTAGATGCTTCATAAAGAGAATTGATGAAAAACATGGTAAGTTTGAATCCAAATTAGATGAAGGTATATTTCTTGGTTATTCTTGAAAAATTAAATCTTATAAATTTTACAAGAAAAGAGCTAAGAAAATTGTTGAAAGTGCAAGTGTTAGGATAGAAGAAGATGGAACACAAAGAATATGTGATCTAGTAGACATTCCTAAAATCATTGAAGAGGAAGTTTTTAAAAAATCAGATGAAGATGAGAAGAAGGAGAAAAGGGACACCAAAACTCTATCCAAATATTTTTAGAAAAATTATAATGAAAGTGACATCATTAGGGACATAATTGAAAGAATTCATACCATAATAATGACGGTAAGTGAATCTGAGCAACTTAATTTCTCTTTGTTATCTAAAATTCAGCCTAGAACGTTTTCATAAGCTAGATGTGATAGTCATTGGGTTAAGGCTATGTATGAAGAATTAAATCAGATATAAAAAAAATGATACTTGGGAATTAGTGCCTAGACCAAAAGATCACAATGTGATAGGAACAAAATGGGTTTATAAAAATAAGTTGAAATAAAATGGAGAAGTGACCATAAATAAAGCAAGATTAGTGTGTGGAGGATATGATCAAATTAAGGGAATAGATTTTGAAGAAACTTTTGCACTAATGGCAAGGTTAGAGGCTATTATAATGTTTGTTGTATATGCAATGTTTAAAAATTTTGAAGTGTTTTAGATAGATGTCAAATCTACCTTCCTAAATGGGAATATAGAAGAAGAGGTCTACATTGAGCAGCCTGAGGGATTTATTATTTCAAATATTAGTAAACATGCATGCAAATTGAATAAAGCATTGTATGGACTGAAACAATCTCTTAGAGCTTAGTATGCAAGACTTGATAAGTACCTGCAAGATCAAGGTTTTAAGAGATGGTTTGTTGATAGTAATCTCTACATCAAAATAGAAGGTGATCATCAATTGATTGTTGTGGTATATGTTGATGATATAATTTTGGAGGAAATATTGAAAAGATGACAAAATAATTTTTTGATAATATAAAAAAATAATTTGAGATGTGTATGCTTGGAGAATTGTCATTTTTCTTAAGATTGTAAATATTTGAGTTAGATAAAGGAATTTTCATATCTTAAAGTAAATATGCCAATGAAATATTAAATAAATTTGGTTCTAAGGATTGTGTACCAGTTGGCACACCAATGTGTATATGAAATAAGGTGAGCAAGGATGAAGATTCACCTATTACAAATCAATCTTTGTATAGATCTATGATTGGTAGTTTCTTATATTTAACAGCATCAAGGCCAAACATCATGCATGAAGTAGGTATGGTTACAAGATATCAATCAGCTCTAAAAGATAGTCATTTTTAGTTGGTAAAGAGAATATTTAGATATATCAAGGGGACATTAGATTATGGATTATGGTATCCCATAAGTAGATATTTCACTTTGGTTGCTTATACAGATTCAAATTGGGTAGGGTACTTGGATGACATAAAGAGTACAAGTGGAGGAGATTTCTTCCTTGGTGATAGCTTTGTATCATGGCTAAGTAAAAAGCAAAATTTAGTATCACTTTATACAGCTGAAGCAAAATATACTGTAGTAGTATTGTATTGTACTCAAGTACTTTGGATGAAGCAATATTTGGAAGATATCAAGGTAAAGTATGATAAACCTATTTCTATTTTTTGTGGTAACACAAGTGCTATTAATATTTTGAAGAATCTAGTGATGAATTCAAGAATAAAACATATTATCATTAGATATCACTTCTTGAGAGAGTAAGTTGTAGATCAATAGGTTAAGATGGAGTATATAAGTACTATAGAGCAGATTGCAGATATTTTCACAAAGGCACTACCAAAAGACACATTTGAGTATATGTGAGAGAAGTTAGGAGTAATTTATTTTACTTCTTGACATTAAGTTTTAGCATCAGTTGAGGGGGATCTAAGTGTTATATCTAAGTAGGCCCTTTGTCATTGATGTCGAAGAGGGAGAATAACAAGTACAAGTGTAGAAATAGGTACATGGAACATGTATAGGTTGCTACAGTAAGGGGGAGTTACTGTATGTTTTTCAGATGGTAGTATGTGAAAGTTTTAGGATGTGGTAGTTTTAGTTTGAGGTTGCCATCAATGACAAAGGGGGAGATTTTTTTAAATATTATCATTGATGTCATGGGTCTCAAATTATTGGTGATAAAGGCCCCATTGCATTTAATGGTGTTTTTAATATTCATATCTTGTCTAATGTGTGTTAATATTTATTTAATATTAATGAATATATTTTTGGTTGCATATAAGTCAAAAGAGGGCCCATGGAGGAGTCAAAGAGTCATGGGGTAAAATATGAAAGAGGAATGGGATGCATTTTCTCATGAAGAGTCATCTTGAGGAATTCCAAGAGTCACCATGTGAATAAAAAAGAGGTATTACAAATTTTTCCATGAAGGGACACTTTGAGGAATATGAAAAGTCACCAAGATAAATACAAAAGAGGAAAGGATGATT
The DNA here is from genome assembly GCA_037957365.1 of Torreya grandis. Taxonomy (NCBI): domain Eukaryota; kingdom Viridiplantae; phylum Streptophyta; class Pinopsida; order Cupressales; family Taxaceae; genus Torreya; species Torreya grandis. The sequence continues at coordinate 1,305,813 of JARHVA010004061.1, forward strand.
TTTCTTATGAAGGGTCACCATATGACTTTTCAAATGCAAGGATATGAAAGGACATGCAAGTTTGGTGCCATTTTCCATGAGGATTGAAGGGTCACAAAGCATGAATGCCAAAGGTCATTTGGAACGCTATAAATAAAGGCTTGAAAATCCATTTGTAATATTCAAGAGAGTGCATGGTTTGTATTTGTTTTTGAAGAGAGAAAAGTGGGAGATATTGTAGATTTCTATCATTTGTTGAGTAAGCAGCATTAAGAGATAGCTATGTTTTATACACAAGAGGGGTTGGTGCTCTTATGTGTTGGTGCTCACAAATCTTTACAAGGGGTTGGTGTTCCTATGGTTTGGTGCTCACAAATAGTTATTGTGTTGGTACTCAGCAAAGGGGTTGGTGCTCTTACAAGTTGGTTCTTGAGAACTTTGTATTTTGAGTTGGTGCTCATTCATATACTTTAGATTTTTCTTCATGGTTTTTCCCACTTTGGCTTTCCACATAAAAAACTAGTGTCTCTCTGTCTTGTGTGGTGCAAATTATTATTTCAATTGTATTACATATCTTGAATGTGTGATTAAGTGGTTAAAGAAAAGAAATCAAATTATGTAAAAAGATATATAATATACTGATTCACCCCACCTTCTCAGTATATTTCATGCTTAACAAAATATAAATAATTTCCCCTCAAGGGACCATTAGTCAACATGTATTTTACATAAAATTAACCTCCAAAGTAAGATACCTACCTATTTAAGACAAAGGACACCCATTTTTGACTTCTTAACTCAAGTGGGACACTCACCAACCCAAATGGGAATACCCACCGACCTCATTTTGATTAATTCATCCACCACATAGAAAATGGAACCATACCTTTAGTATTCCTCCTTTGGCATAAATCTTCACAACATATACTTTAAATCCCCCCCTCTCCTTCACCCAGGGTTAAGTTAGAAAATGGAAAATTTGTATTTTTGTTATTAACATTTTATTGTAGGTTTTTGGAGGAGGTCATCCTCATCTTGGATGAGAAAATATTTAAAGCATCGAAGCTCTGTTGGAATCACTTTAGGATTTCATCAACAACCACCTCAAAGGTAACCTCATTTGTTGTATTTCATTTCAAATTATTATCTCATTTGGCCTCTTCTCTTTTGACCTCTAGACCTTTCAAATTTCACCTCTTTTTTTCCCCCTTTTTCAATTCATTTATTTCCTTGGTCATATTTACCCACTTGACCCTTTTTACCTCTTTTCCATAATTCACCCAATTAACCCCTTTTGACTCTTGGCCATATTTACCAACTTCACCATTTATCCCTTTTACCCCTTTTCCATTATATCTTCTTGATAATTTTAAACATAACCTTATTGATAATTTAAATCATTTATCAACCTCAACCAAAACCATCATTCCCTTTTGACTATTTGTCAAACCAAAACCATAACCTTGCCTCGACTAGACTTTTAGCGTTTGCTTTATTTAGTCATTTTATTAACAAAGCATCCATCTTAATTGTACTTAATTTCATATTTGATGTAATTTAATGTAATTATATTTTATTTTATCATTTAAATTTAAATATCCAAAGAATGTGGATTGATAGCCTCCTAGGAAGCTTTCGCTTCTAGGACCTAGCTCACACTAGGCAATCCACTTTACTCCTTATCTAGAAAACAAGTTTTCTTAGTGTTTTATTATTGTAGGTTATTAATTCCTAGTCAAAGAGGAGTATCCACCATAATATAGATCATTTACACATTTTATACTAGGTTCTCATAACCATTACCTTAATAGATAGTTTCTTTTTTTCATACTTAGAAAAAAGCAAAAAATAGAGAGAAACATTTTGGCACACCTTGTGGGACCTAGTTCCATTTCTTCAATAATTATTTTCTCATAAAAAAAATCATTTATTTTTGGGATTATAAATCAACCATTGGCATTCATTTATTTCTTACTAGTTTTAGTTCATTTAGCAACTTAGGAGGTAAATTAATCTTATCATAGCATTCACACTTGTTATCACACACAAAATCAAACCACAAAATAATTTACACATCAAAAAAATACTTGAGACAAGGACCAATTAATATTTCATCACTTGGAAGAAACCTTACCCCCTCTTAGCTATCCCACTTGGATTTCACCACCAAGGGGAGAACCAACTTCAGCTCTTTGGTTGAGTATAAACTCTAGACTCAGTATATATTGTCTAAGCACCTGTACTGGCTATCAGATCATGAAGTGAGGGGGAAAAGCCCCAAACACCAAGCCATGTATTAAAGTTCAACATAGATCTTCATTTTGAGAACCTAAATAACCTAAAACTATCCATATACTTACACTTTAGTACCCATTTTGAAATCTAACCTCCCTTATCACACTCTTTAAGGCATAAGCCACAAGTGATTTAAAAGTAATCCTAAGGATAAAACACACTTCTTAGTGTATGTATTGATTTATTTGAAATATTTGGTTTTCCACTTTATTTGAGGTGTGAGTGTTACAATAACATTCCCTATTTTCTCATATCATTTCAACCAGACAACAAGTGAGAAATCAAAATAACCAACCACCACTTTCTTCATCTATAGATTATACCTTAGATGTTGACAAATACCCTCACTCTTCACCTCATCATACTCCTCCACCACATTCTCCTTCCAAAATCCCAATCATATCTAGAGGAGATATAGACTTTAATGCCTTCTTTGACAATAATCTAGGGTATTTAAAACATTACCTCAACACATTACCTCACTGTACCCCCACCTACTTTAGTTCTTTCTTTTGATCTTTCTCTTTACATGCCATCTCACCTTATAGTAGGTACCACTTCAACCCAACCATTGACTCATGCCTCTTCCAACACCCCATATACCCAACCTCAAATCAATCTTCCACCCCCCAAAAAAATAGCTCTTATCACACCCCATGTGGGTTTAATCTTTCCATTTGTTACCTATACCCCATTCACTAGTGCATTATCTTCCATTCTAGCTTCTATCTTCCCTTCGATTGCAACCAATCCTTCAGCCATAGTCCTAATTCAAAGCCTAGTTCTCTCTATACCTCAAAATATTCCCGCAATCATTACTATAGTAATTACCCAACCTCAACTTTCCCAGCTTCCTCTTACTTCAAACATACCAACCACATCTTTTTCTCAACAAGTACCTATGACAACTTACAAGTATGTCACTCACCCACAAGGGTACATGCCTCCCACCACCTAAGCATTCATACCAATAAGTTCTTATGTGCCACCATCTCAAACTCTTAGCACCACTTATCAATATGTGGCTTCTTTAACAGCATTTGTTGCCTATTCATATATTGAAACAACCCACCCCCAACAAAATATACCTCTTAATTATATGGCTTCCCAAACTTAACCTGATCTAATCAAAATGCTAATGGACAAAATGACTAGTTTGGAGTCATCCATCTCCACCTCAACTAATATTTTGTCTTACAACTAGATTTGTAATGAGCCTATCCATCCATCTATGTTCATTCTTGCTTAGCCTCATTAGTGGGAATTCCCCAAATTTTCTATATTCCAAAGTAAAGAGGATCCTCAGCAACATGTAAGATATTTTCATCATGTTCATTACTTGATCACTTATGATGATGCTCTCCTCCTCTAGACATTTCACATGTCATTATCCAAATCCACCCTTTATTGGTATAGTTCCCTTCCCACTCATTTTGTCTTTTCCTTCTCTTAATTGGCACATTCCTTTTTAGAACACTTTATAGTAAACATATCGAAAAATGTTTCCATTACCAACCTAAAATCCATCAAAAATTTTGAAGATAAATCCATTAATGATTTCATTTCTAGATAGAGGGTCCTCATCAATCAACTTACCTTCCCATCACCTGAACTTGAATTGATCATATTATTCTCTTAGGGGTGTGCCAAGCATATTTATCCAACTCTTCAAGTCTAAACCTTCATGACCTTTGATGAAGCATTCATTATGGACCATAAATTAGAAAACCATGCTATTGATGATTGGAAGTTGAAGCTTTGAACTAAAAAAATTGGTCTCAAATCCACTGAATCATCCACCACCAAAACCATGAACTCAACCAATTCTAAATCAAAAGCATCAACAAATTTGGTTTTTCTCAGAACTCTACCTCTTCCAACCAACAATCCTTCTAATCACCAAAACCATACACAAAACCATGGTCCTTTAAAACCAATTACCCTGATTGGGGAGTCTTATGCATTGATCTTGGAAAAATTACTTAAAGCCAATCTAATCCAACTTTCACCCTTCAATCCCCCTTAATAATTTGATACTTCTCAACCCCTTCTTGGGTGGTACAATGAGAATTATCATGGTAATATCATCAAGTTTTTGGACATGATACTGATAGATGTAATACCTTTAAGAGTATTGTCTAAGCCCTATTTGATAAAGGGGAGCTTGTGTTTGATAACCCAAATGCTCCTTCCAACCTATCTCTTGATATTTTCTAAAAATAATTCCAAAATCATCCACCTTCAACCAAAAACCATTAAAACCAACCCAAATCCTCCAAATCACATTAGGCACATGTAATCAATGTCATCATTAAAGTGCCCATTACTAAAAAAGTCATCACCTCTATCACCCAAATAAAGGAAAATAATCAACCATCACCTATTTATCTAGGTACCCAAATGGATGAAGTAGATACCCTTTACTCTTCCTTGTATTAAATCATAGTTCCATACACCTCTCCTATTTTGGAAATACCCAAGGAGATAACCATTCCATTAGCCATTTCATCCACCTCTCTAATCCAAGTAGAAACACCACCTACTTCTTTAGATAATGAAACCTAAGAAGAAACTTTGCCTACCATTGCATCTAAAATCATTACCCCCACCAATCCTATTATGATACCATATATACCTCCCTTTGAAACTATTACCAAAGAAACCTTACCCTCATCTACCCAATCATCACCTTCACAACCTTCTACCAAAGATAGAAACATTGAAAGCACTCCTTCTTCTTCCTCAAAGGGCTTATGCTTTGAAACCAATGATCTTATAAAAAGACCTATTTTATAAACCTTTTTCTTATCTTATTCAAAGTTTGGAATTTACCTCCCAACATAAATTTTATAGAGCCACCTTTTGGCATCGGCCTAGACTCTTATATCAAAGCAAATCAAAAAATTTCACCTCACTTGAGTCTACCCTCAAGCCTATTTCTATAACTCTACCAAATACCCTTCTTAAGATCACCAATGCACCATCTAACCTACCCTCACCTAAAATTTTCAAACCACCCTATGCTTCTTTCATCAATCCATAAAAAAATTTAAGGATCCTTCTAATGCCTAATCCTACTTACTCTCTAGTGAGATTAGATTTAATCATATCAACCCAATTAAATCCAAATCTAATTAAACCTATTAAAAAGGGAGGGTTTCCTAGGACACAACCTTGGGTTAGGCCTATAACACCTCCTTTACCTTTACCCTCTATTTTGGGATGAAATCCTTCCACTATTCCTATTACCTACTCTTCTTCCAAAAAACCATCTCCCCTTTCTCCACCTATAACAACCCGAACCTCTAGTTCATCATCATTCCTTACCAATATTTCTCCATCCACTTTACCATTCATTAAACCCTCATCATCTATACCTTCAATTCCTAAACCACCAACCAAACTCTCTCCACCAACCACATCTCCTATCCAAAAAACTTTACCCCTTAAGATCCCTACACCCAAAGTTCAAACTTCACCACCTTCTAGATCTTTACTAGAATCTTATACAACCATTTTTAAAAGACTATTGCAAGCCTTTATCATTAGTTTACCACCAATAAATATTTTTATCCCACTCACTAAAATCTAACCTGGTTCAAGGATAGTTTGATTTGTCTTCATCATAAGACTCCTGGACACGATATAGAAAATTATAAAGCCCTCCAATCAATGGTTCATGGCCATATAGAGGAAGATGATCTGATATATGAATCTTATATAAGTCCCTTGCCTCTTCTACCACCTATCCAATCCACCTATCAATCATCTACTTCCTTAATTTCACCAAAGAGTGAAGAAGAGGAATTAAAGCAAGTAACCATCCCCCTTATCAATACCATTCATATGGTGACTCATCTCAAGCTCAACAAATGGATACTGGTAAATCCATCCAAAAAATGAAAAGGTCAAGGCCAAGGTAGTCATTCTATGATCTTATCCTTCAACTCCCTAACCAACCAACGACACCCAAACAACTACACCTTCAACTTCACCTTCACACTCATAACCACCCCAGACTAAGGTCTCCATTTTTAGAGCCCCTTCTTCCAATGCATCTCCATTCATATAGTGCTTGGTGTTAAAACAAATAAATAAAATTCTAATCAAAATGATCCTTTATGAATTAATTAGCACCTAGCGTCAACATTGTTAATATTTGATCGAAGCACTACATTCTATATAGGTTCAACCAGATGATCTCCAACCTCTTGCATCTTTTATTAGAGCCATCCAACATGCTACCATGGTCACTTTATAATAATAAAAATTTCCATCATATCATAGTGAAGACCCTGATCCCCCTCTTTTCATCACTACATCCATCAATCAGACATGTGTTTAAAGAGTCATGATTGATGGGGGAGAGAGTATCAATATCATCTCCTCCCACACTTATGATCAACTTAAACTACCTAAAAACATCATGTTTGAAAGGTTGGTAGTTCTCTAATCATTTAATGATACCTTAGATACCACTCTAGGAATAATTATTCTCCACATCTGTTTAGGGCCTCAAACTATTCCTAAACTATTTTATGTCATAAAGGGTAAGTTTCAATATAGTGTGTTACTCAATTTCCCTTAGATGTAAGCTATGGGATACATCCCTTCCACCCTTCATTAATGTATCAAATTCAAACATGAAAGATAATCTTTTATAATCAAAGCTAATCTGAGTCCCTTCACTTCTTGTAATATGACATATAGGCCCAAAGACATCCTCATTCTACCTTCACCCCCTCCACAACCAACCTCTAACCAAACCACTAAATCAACCCCACCCATCAGGAAGTATCCAATAGTTCAACCATCCCTTCATGTCATATCCTAGTTGAAAACCCCTTATAATCCACATTTCAACATCTTACACTAGGGGAATATCAAATCCTAGCATTGGATGCTTTCCCTTATCTACACAAATTTGGGATTCTCCAAAATGATCCATATTATGATCCTAATATCGATACCCTTTTCCCCTTTGGCCTTTCCAATAATAGAACATATTTTGTCTATAGGGGACTTGATAAGCCACTCTTTTTTCCCATCACCATGCCTTATATCCAACCATTCACTTCCAACTTTTCTTATCTTAGCAATCTGACCTTTGCATAGATGTACCTTCATTGATGCACTTGGAAGGGGTTTGGTTTCAACCTTTATAAACAAGGGCCTCATGAACTTCCCATCATCAAAACATAAAAACCTCATGAGTTCTTTAGCTTGGGATACATTATTCTAGAAGAACCCACATCACCAAAACCATTTCTCAGCACTATCAATGAACCTCCAACCTCACCAATCCCATCTCTCCCATTTGGAGAACCTCCAACCATACCAATCCCAGTCAAGGAACTGCTACCCCCATCAACCTCACCTTTTCAATTTGAATGACTTCTACCCTTACTAAATCCATTTGAAGACTCTAAAATCATCCCATCCAACATTTTTTTATTATTACTATTAGTTTAGGCCCACTAACCCATCAGCATGGTGGTTAAAGTAAAATATTTCCTCTCATCCACTCTAAAATAATCAATCATGATTCACCCACCATTTATACCACTCAGTGCCAAGATGATAATTCTATCCTCACCTACCTTGGTGCAAGAGACTCTCTCATCTATAAATCCTTCCCTCTAGAAAACCAAACCATGTTCAATGAAATAACTATTGACGTTAACTTGGGAACCCAAGAGAATCCTTGTATCATTAAACTAGTCCAATCCTTGGACTCCAGTGAGAAATGAGATTATCCCACCTTCCTTTAGGACCGTAGTATCATATTCACTTGGTCTTATCAAGATATGCCACAGATTGATCTTTTTATCACCCTTCATAACATCATTAACCATTTAGAGGCTAAGTTGATATGACAAAAGCTTGGAAAAATGCACCCTCATATAGCTCTTCTCATCAAGGAAGAACTTCAATGTCTTTTATCCATCAACTTTATTTAACCCATTAGCTACCCATAATAGGTCCTCTAATATTATTCCCATTACCAAGCCCACTAGGGGACTTCACCTTTATGTGGATTTATGAGACCTTATCCTTGCATTCCCTAAAGATGAATTTACCCAACATCGACCAACTAGTTGAACTTATCGTAGGTCATGAGAAGTTATCCCTTATGGATAGCTTCTTAGGATACAATCAGATCCTAATCACCCCCTCAAACCAACATAAAATGGCCTTCATTACTCCTTAGGGAACCTTCTGCTATCGAGTCATGCCTTTTGGCTTAAAAATTGTAGGAGAAACATATCAATGGGCCATGGCCTATGTCTTCCATGATATTATTCATAAAATTGTATAATATTATGTGGATGATCTCCTTAGAAAATCCAAACACTGCAAGGACCATTTATCTATTCTTAATATCATTTTTGACCAAATTGATTCCATTTTGTATTCAACTTAATCCCAAAAAATGAATTTTTGGGGTTTTTTCTAGAAAGATTATGGTCTTTATCAACTTCCTTCATGGAATTGAGATTGAACCTAGTAAAGTAAAGGTCATCCTAGAAATGCTTCCTCTGGCAAACTTTACACAACTTCATAGTCTATAGGGGAAAATTCAATCTATACATCACTTCATCTCTTAATTATCATATAGATTCCAACCCTTTCACCACCTCTTGAAGAAAGACACCTCCTTTAGATGGACCAAAGATTGTCAGTAAGCCTTTGATTCACTTAAAGAGTACTTGGTTTCTCCACCTATTATTATTCTACCTAGGGATGATAAACCTTTCTACCTTTACATATTCATCATTTAACACTCTTTAGGTGCCATGCTACCACATTGGGATGAACTAAACAAGGAACAAGCCATTTATTATATCAGTTGCATGCTTTTAGAGTATGAGACATGATATACCCATCCTGAAAAGATTTGTCTCTCTCTCATTTGTGTTGCCTCTAAGCTTTGTCACTAATTTCTTAATCATAAAATATATGTTGTCACTAACACTGATCCACTCAAGTATATGCACTCTAAGATATACCAAAATTAGTGTATGGCTAAGTGGTTCATGCTTCTGGCTAAGTTTGATCTTGAGTTTCTTCACCAAGAATCCATTAAGGGGTAGGTCACTACTAATTAGTTAGCTAAAGCCCCTCTCCCAAATAACTAGCCCATTTCATTCACATTTCTTGATGAGTCTATTATAGCTCTTTCTTAGGGAGAAACCTCTTACCAAATGACCATGTTTTTTGATGGATCTAAATCCCCACCTAGTGGGGGTGTAGGCATAATTCTCATACCCCTTCATGGTGATCTTCATCCACTATCCTTTAAACTCGAATTTAAATGTACAAAAAAAATGGTAGAATATGAAGCTTTGGTCATCAATCTCCAAACTACTCTTGCTTTTAAAATCAAAACCATTTCCATCTTTAGTGATTCTCAACTTGTGATTAACTAGGTTAAGGGGTCTTATCAGTGTAAAAATGACGTTTTACAAAAGTATAAGCTCCTCATTGATGAGCTCCTAACATTTTTTGACCATTATTAAATCCAATTAGTGCCTTGATATACTAATAAATTTGTAGATACAATGGCCTCTCTTGCATCTTAAATACTCTCTCAACCAATGAAATCCATATTATTTATCACCATCCACCATTTCATTGGGCCCTTATATATCAATTTAGAACTTCTAACCATATTTAGTGTGGAGGCATCTCCTTTTGATGTTTGGTATGACCAAACCTTTAATTACCTTAACTTGTACATAATTCCACCTAAGCTCTCAAAGAATGCCTGAAAGGCCTTTGTACAAGGCACCTCTTATTATACCATACTAGGGGAATCCTATATAAACGTGGCTTTAATGTTATTCTCCTCTATTTTTTACATAGTCACAAGATTCCTCATGCCATCAAAGAAACCCATGATGGATTTTGTGGGGGACATTTTAGTAGTGGCCTCAATGTTGCCAAAGAATCCTATGCCTGGGTTACTATTATCCTAACCTCAATCAAGACTATTGTGTCTATGTAAATAAGTGTGTTAAATACCAATAACATGATAACTTGCATCACACACTAACAACCCTTAGGTATCCATGTATTATTGTCCCTTTTCATAGTGGGGGTTGGATCTCATTAGAGAAATCAATCTTCACTCTTCTTAGTGACACCAATATATCATCACCACTACAAAATATTTAACTTAATAGGTAGAGGCCATCCCCCTTATCTCCATTAAAGCTGTAAAAATTATAGATTTTATCAATCATCAAATTATCTATCATTTTGGGGTCGTTCACAAAATCATTGAAGATAACAAAAAATCATTTAAAAATAAACAGGTCAAGCCCTTTTTGATGTTTTTGGCATCAAACTCAGCCATTCCTTGCCTTACCATCAATAAGAAAATGAACAGGTAGAGGCCTTCAACAAAAATCTCATCAAAATGGTGACCAAAGTTGTAAGTGCTTTAGGTTAGGATTAACACATAAACATCCCATTTATTTTATGTTCCTATCACACTAGTATCCAAACCACAATAGGTGATACGCATTTTTCCTTGGTCTTTGGCATAGAGGCTATTTTGCCTCTTAAAGTCTAGATTCCCTCTCTTCATATTTCCTTACATGACACCATTTGTGAAGAGGATTATTTCCAAAAATGTCTCACATGCCTTGAATTACTTGATGAACATCACCTTGCTAACCTTAACCATCTTTGCATCTATCAAGAGCATATTACTCATGATTATAACAAGCACCTCAAATAATATGAATTCAATATCAGAGATCCCATCCTAAAATAAAACCAACACATGACCAACATGGAGAAGAGTAAACAAGGCAAGTTTGCTTTGAATTGGAATGGACCCTAGATCATTACCCATAAGTATGGATCAAGAGCTTATCATTTTCCCTCTCTTGAAGGCAAACTAAAACTTGAGCCTCTCAATGATTCATATTTACATTAGTTTTTCTATTAAAGAAGGATCAAGCTCACCTATTTATCTAACTTAAGCTCATCCCTTGATTATGCGATTTTAAAATTCACCCACCTTCCTCCTCCCCTTTTTAGGAAAATTGATTACAACATAAAAACATGTGATTAACTATCACAGTCATGGCCTAATCCTAAATATGGGTAACATGGCTCTACCTATAGCATGGTTGTCATGGATAATTTTCATCTCTAACAAAATGGAATCCCATGGTCATTGTCTCTCAAAACAACACCCTTTCACATATCATTTACCTTCTTTTGTAAATTTTTACCCTCATAAATGTAAACCTCTGAACCTAATTAGATTGGTCCATGTCTAAACACATTTCATCTTACAACAATTACTTGGGTCAATATCTTAAGCATTATAAACTACTCCCTCGAAGGAAAACTATCAAAAACAAAATAAAAACTACTAAATGTAAGGTAGACTACTCCCTTGAAGGACAACTATCAAGATCATTAAATAAAGCCAATAATCTTAACACACTCCCTTTAAGGATGGCTAAGTTCACTTTGTCAAAAGTAGAGCACTTTATTAGAATCTTCCCATATCAATCAACTTACCATATATAGAAATAAAGAAAAAGACCCACTATGACAACAAATTCTAAAGCCATAATCAGCTCTCCAGTGACATATTAAGTTGGAATCTGTAATTGGCTTCCACATGTAGACTTCCTGTATTGATCAGTCTACATCTAGCATATGACATGGAATTGTATATTACCATTCTTAAGTCACCTATAGAAGGGGAAAATTAATTCACATGGGGTTATCATACATATCACCCATTACCCTTCACACCACCCATCAACCATATTCCCTTTAGACTTTAGTAAATCAAGGGATCTAGAGCTTACTTGACACACTTTGATCAAGAAACCTTTTTTATCAACTAAAAATCATTCATACGTAATGTTTGAGGGGATTATATTCATTAAGACAATCCCACTTCAAGTCTTTTTTTAGTCCTTGTCAAAAATAAAGCATTGTGCCATGTTATTAATGTGTTTGGTTGGTGTTTTCCTCCTGATTTTTACCATCCAGTGTTATAACAACAATAAACATTATTTTTAAATTTAGTGAGATTATACTAACCATGACCATACCAATCATAACCATAACCATCACATTTATAAGTATCCACATAACCTTAGGCATGATACTGTTTGACCAATGACATCTAACATATTTTGTACATAACAAACTATGAAATAATTTATCTAGGGTAAGATGAATTTCAAGACACATACATAGTCATCAGATTACACATAGCCTAAATAACATGCATACATCAACATACCTTATGAATAAGGCATCATTTATTTAAGAAAGTTTACCTCATGAGCTAGATGGTAGTATTAGTGCAGGATGAGGAGATGGTACTCTTTTTCATTGTTCCTATTGTTTGAGTGACATACACCATCATTTGAAATGGAAAGTTGAATGATGATTATGTGAAGGTAGATGTGTTTGCATGAAAGACATGATTTGATCTTGGTACTGGTCCTTATCATGATTCTATAAATAAAATACATGCCAATTCTTCCTCGCTAACTTGCTTCTCCATTCTACCAACTGAGAAGGTCATATGATGTCATTGATTCCTTTAAATAGTCTTACCACTAGAAATGGTCATATCTACCTACCTTTTCACAAGGACACATCACCCTCAATATGATTGGTCATTTTGATAAAGCCATTATGCACCATATTGCTATCTTTTTGTTTCCCTTATCATTTGATTCACATTTGATGTGTTTCCTTGATTTGTCATCTCATGACCCTGATAGGCCTAGTGGTCATTTTCATCATTATCACCTTTAGCCTGGTTGACATAAATTGGCTTCCAACCATGGGCCATTATAATGATCATGACTTCAAAAAAATCACTGTTGTTGGTGGTAGTTACTCCCAAATCATTGCCACTATATAAACTCTTTCATCAAAGGTAGGCCACCATGAATTCACACTAATACATTCACCTTATTATCCCCTCTACCCTCCCATTACTACTATCCCATTTTCATAAGATTTGAATGTTATACCCCAACCATTGGTAGTACCTACTACAACATGGTAGTCTGTTATTTTTTGCTAGTTGAATGTTCATTAGTAGCAAGGGAACCACCATCTTCTCCCAGCCATGTAGATTCTCATTGGTTAGGATTGTATTAATGGAACCAATAAGTCATTAGTTCCATGGAGCTAGGATAGAAGATGAAAACATGGCCACCATTTTTCTAGCCTACACATGCATCTCTTAGGTCAAGAAAGGTCTATCCTCTATTGTTCACCATGATTCTAAATTCATTATATAATCTACTTGACCATCAAATAAATTATTTATAAGTCATCACTTCACTACTACCCTTAAAACTTGGCTCATAGTGGTGATGAATCTTAGCCAAAATAACTCTACAAATATAGATAGACCCCCACCTCCTAAAACTTAGCTTGTAATGGTTGACACTATCTTGAAACTCCTACCCTTGTACAATTTTAAAAGGTGTAACCTCCTAACAAAGGCACATATTCTTTGCATTAGCTCTATTGAAGATCATTTGCGGTACTTAGCATTATATTCCCTTCTAATTTATCCTACCTTAGCCATCTGTATCTCTCATCCTACTAAATATGGGATCATTATAGTAACTATTTACCAATCTACACCATTCACTTTTATCAACACCTTCACCAAAACCCAAAACTTTTATTTTATAAATCCTTCTCCCTTAGCCCAAACCAAACCATGTGGTCCATCAAATTAGGGCAGCCAATTTGAACACCACTCACCCAAACCTTGTTGAATTACATTGGCCTAATGTCCATTGACTATGTAGGCATTACTTCACTTCTAAGGGAAACTCACCCACTAACAACTAATTCCCATACCCTTTTTCTTCTCACTCATTTCCATTGCTAACAATTCCCTCTTGCTTAGGGAATCCTACATCAAGGAATGTTTGAATTATTTATTTAGCATCCTTATGTTTTAACACCATCTAATACTTCCTCTTAAGTTTTTCCCTTGTTGTTGGGAGAACTACATCAGCCTGAGGTCTTTTTGGACTATGTAGGCAGTGCTCAATTACTAAGCTCAACTTGCCTACATCCTTTATTTTATTTTCCCTTCTCACCTAAAATCTCGTCCTCCACTTCTCTACCTATCTCCTCACTATCTCTCTCCCTTCATCTTGTCAATCTCTTTTAACCACTTTTCTAACTTGTCAATCTCTTTTAACACAAGGTTTGATAGCCTTCCTCATTGGCCTCTCTTATCTCCCATAAAACCACCACCTACTCTACCTTGCTAGCCTCCCCATCACCTTTCCTTGCACATACTTCACAACTCACTCCCTCACCCACTTCTCATGTTTTTAATCTCTCTCTCTCTCTCTCTCTCTCTCTCTCTCTCTCTCTCTCTCTCTCTCTCTCTCTCTCTCTCTCTCTCTCTCTCTCTCTCTCTCTCTCTCTCTCTCTCTCTCTCTCTCTCTCTCTCTCCACTTATTACCTTGTCCTTTATCCCCTTCAACTTCTTTCACCATCCCCATCATCTCCCCTCACCCTTGGCTAGTTATCGTACCCTCTTTATCACTCTCATTTCCTCACTAATTCCCCATCATCCTATGCATTTTACAAGCTTTAAGTTTCTTCTATAGTTGTAATTTTTCTTTACGTGTACCACCAATCTCTACCATTTCACCATTTTTATACTATACCCATTTTCCATTCTTATTATTTGCTTTTTTCTATCCTTTTTGTCTTATTTTTTCTCTCCAAAACTATTTTATCCCTAGGTATTTATCCTTTAAGAATCCTTCCATAATTTTCTCTTTTCTTTTTCTTAGTTCTTGCCTTTTGCCTTTTTCATTCCCCTTTTCCTCTTTCCATCTTGGTACTCACTTGTCTTTTACATCTATGTGAGTATTCTTGCTTTATATCCCTACTTCAATTCTTCTTTTTTCTTCTTATCATCCTTGATCTTCATCCATTATCTTCATATAATTTCCTCTCATTGTTTTCCACCATCGTCTCCCTTTTCTCCATTTCATTTCATTTTTCTCATCTTGAGGACATTCTTTGTTCTTCCTAACCTTCTTTTCCATCCTATATGACCATGCTTGGCTCCTTCCATACTTATCCACCTTCATATTTATCTACAACCTTGTTATTTTCTCTACCTATTTCTTCATCCATCTCTTAGTCTACCTTCAACTCATCCCTTATTGAAACTCCTTTATTTTTTCCAATTGGCACTCCAACTTCTCACTCATTAGAGTGCAATCACTAGTTGAACTACTTCTACGTGCATCTCCTTGTCTAATTACTCATTTCCTCCATGTCCTTGCCTTAATACACAAAATATAGTCAGGTTTTTAACTTTAGGTACATCCCTTTATTCCTTTAATGCCTCTATGTGTTGTGCTCAGACCCTCTTTTTTGTACCTCTCCAACTACTCCATTCACCCTACATATCACCTTTCTCCCTTTTAAACCCTCTACCCATTTTGCGAATGTTATATCTTCAAAAGTCTTCCACTTGATTTTGGTTTACAATGAGATATATACCAATCTTATGACTTTATGACACAATTGGCTAGGATCATGGGCTCATACAACCAACTAACAAGCTTGAGCATCGCTACGCCATTAGGAGGAAGATTCCTTCCCCACCCCCTTTGGTCTTGCCTATTTTAAATCCATTTTATTTTAACCTTTGAATATGTTAGAATCAAAACTAAAACCACCTTCAAATGGATGATTTGGGATAATCACATGGGGATGATAACTACACCCTCTCACATGCCCTAACCTTCCAACCAATAATTTCCCTTGATTCTCCCTTCTTAGAATACATCTTATTATGCATTGAAATAGTCCTACTCTTTAATCACAATCCATAACCTACTCCCTCATTTAATTAATATTATTATTATTCACCTCACTCCATATTCCAAACCCCCTCAATGTCTTTCTCTGAATTCCCTCAAAACTCAATGCTTACTTATTTTGGGGCCCAAATAACTCAAAGGTCAAGGGTTTAAATCTTTACCACTTCTCATTTACCTACATTACTACTTTTCTTCCTTGAATTTTTGAAGCATATCCTTCCATAGCCTAGTAACAACATTATTGTGAAGTGTGCACAATATCATCTTATTTAGGTGGTGGTAAAATAACCCATCGGATCACCATGGCAATTTGAGTAGTGCCAAATTTTCTAAATACTGGTAAAGCATGTTTCTCAATTTTTTAAAATGGTTACTAAAATTTAATGCTTGAACTACTTATCCATGGCTATAGATTCCTTTTTCATAGTTGATGTAATTATCTAATTATATCCTAGGTAATCCCATCCACTATTTCTACCAAACCAATTAGAAAACTATTTGATACCCATATTTTCCACCCTTCTAGAACTTCCCTTTCTCCAACATCATTCAACTAGACCTAACTACATGATATCAAATTGGGGCAACCAAGTTAACCAACACTTTTCACATCAAAAGAACTACACTTGGCCTAATTTTATTTTTAGATTCATATCCATCAAACCATGTAGGCAATTTCCACTTACCATATGCATTAGGAGTCAGCTTGGCCATCCCCTTCCAACCCATACCCAATCTACCCATGCTTTCACAACATATACCTTGACATTGGTTGCTTTTAACCCAAAACATTGCATGTTTTTAAATTGTAACAACTAACCTTACCATGTTCAAATTTTCAATGTTTACACCACCTCATGCATGACCCAATCATTTGTTTTGTTTTTTAGGAACACTTCCTACCCTAGATACTTGTGACCAATGTCGAATCTATCTACATGACTTGATAGGCCTAACTCAATCATTTATGACTAGTGTTGTAGACCGATTATCCCTATCATGTGTCCTTTTAAGATCAACCTTATTTTTACCAACATTGTAGCTTTAGTATCTACATAATTTTTACTATTATGATTAGACTCATTTTGTGAACCCTTTGAAATTCACATGCCCAACTACCTTGTGGCACCACCTAGCACCTCCCCGCCAAATACTTGTCAAAACTGCACCTAATTTGGCCTTCCCTCATTGACTCTTGGTTTAAGGCAGAACACCTCTTCCCATAATAATATCACCTTGAACTTCAACCAAGTGATTTGTTTTTGTTTTTTATCTTGTTAATTCAAATCCATATAACAAAATAGGGTAAAATGTAGACACTAAAAAACTACACACTTGCAGTTTTCGATGACTAAATGCATTAGGACCCCTCTAAATACCCCCTAAACCTTCTTAACCTTTAAAAAACCCCTCTTAACCAAACTAAATATCTATTTTACTAGTCACATAATACTAATCAAAAATACTATTTGAAATTACTATTCATTATCACTATTCACTATGGGACCACTATCACTATTCATGATAACATGGCAAGTGGCATGGTATGTGACATGGAAAGTGACATGTCAATTGACATGGAAGGTGATTTTTGAGGTGATATGGAGATTTAAATTGCTTAGAAGTGATGTGGCTTGATGTGGGACATCATACCCCACTTAGAACCCTTCCCAAAGTGTTTAACGACCTCATTTAAGCATCACAAGGGTACCCACTTATAATATGGAGAATTTACCCTCAAGGGACCATTAGTAAACATGTATTTTACATTAAATTAACATCCAAAATAATATATCTACCTATTTAAGACAAAGGGCACCCATTTTGACTTCTTAACCCAAATGGGAATCCCCACCCACCTCATTTTGACTAATTCGTACACCACATAGAATATGGTTTCATACCTATATTATTCCTCTTTTGGCATGAATCTTCACAAAATATACTATAAATCCCCCCTCTCCTTCACCTAGGGTTAATTTGGAAAGTGGAAAATTAGTATTTTTTGTTATTAACATTTTATTACAAGTTTTTAGAAGAGGTTATCCACTTCAAAAGGAGGTCATCTTCATCTTAGAGGAGAAAATATTCAAAGCATCAAAACTCTACCAAAATAACTCCAAGATTTCATCAATAACATCATCAACAACACCATCATTGACAACCACCTCAAAGGTAACCTTGTTTGTTTTATTTCATTTTAACTTATTATCTCCATTGGCCTCTTCTCTATTAACCTCCATACTTTTTACCTCTTCTTTTTCCCTTTTTTCACTTCAATTATTTCCTTGGACATATTTACCTACTTGACCCTTTGTACCTCTATTCCATAATTCACCCACTTGACCCCTTTTTCCGCTTAGCCATATTCACTAACTTGACCATTTATCCCTTTTACCCATTTTACCTTTTATCTTCTTGATCATTTTCACCATCACCTTATTGATCATTTCAATCATTTATCAACCTCAACCAAAACCATAACCTTGTATTGACTAACCTTTTATCATTTTATTTATTTAATCATTTTCTTAATAAAACATCCATCTTAATTATATTTAATTTTATATTTTTTGTCAATTAATTAAATTATATTTCATTCTATCATTTCAATTTAATTATCTAAAGAAGATGCATTAATAGCCTCCTAAGAACCTTTCACTTATAGGACCTATCTCATGCTAGGCAATCCACTTTGCTACTTATCTAAAAAACAAGTTTTATTATTGTTTTCTTATTACAAGTTATTCATTCCTAGAAAAAGAGGTGTATCCACCATTGTTTGGATCATGTGCACATTTTACACTAGTTTCTCATAACCATTACCCTTATTGATAGTTTCTTCTTTTCATACTTAAATAAAATCTATAAAATAGAGAGAAACAAGTTTAAAAAAACTCCCAAGTGTAACCTTAGGATTTTATAGACCTACTCTTGCAACTACTCAACACCATGAAAATATTCTACTTGCACTATGATCA
This sequence comes from Torreya grandis, assembly GCA_037957365.1. Taxonomy (NCBI): domain Eukaryota; kingdom Viridiplantae; phylum Streptophyta; class Pinopsida; order Cupressales; family Taxaceae; genus Torreya; species Torreya grandis. Next base: position 1,324,942 of record JARHVA010004061.1, read on the forward strand.
AAATTATTCTTAAGACACCAAAAGACACAAGGACTAGGCTAGACCATGACTCCCCTAAAATGGTATATGAAATGACATCAACAAAATCCACAACATACCCAATGACATTATAAAAATACCCCTATACAAGATTTTGACTATAGGTGGTTGACCCATTTTGGCCTGTGGTGAAAAATGGTCAATAGGTCCCAAATTAAAAATATCTTTAAGGCACTTTGGGACCAAGTAAATAGTAAAGATAAAGGTCATTCTAGTGTTGAAAACCTATTTTAGGAACCATTATATATAGGTGTTTAACCTTCCTGAAACATAGACTAGGAGACCACCAATGATGAACTTGTCTATGGGTCCAAGTTTAGTCTTAGAGAATAACAAGATTTTGATTGAATCATCTAAGACACCACCAATGATGAGCTTGTCTACAAGTCTAATTTCAATCTTGAAAACAACAAGATTTTGATTGAATCATCCAATAATTTATAATTGTATTTGTTACATGGCCATCCCTACCTTTTGGGGATTTTGATTCATCATTCCTAAGAGATATTGAAGAACTAGTCCTAATAGAGGAATCTACCACTTTGGTCTAGTTTAAATCTTTTCCAACCATTGTAGAAGATGGTTTGACCCTTCTAGTGGAAGACACACTGAAAGTTAACATTGAGACTCCAGATGACTTGAAATGGATAAAATTAGGTGTGTCCCTCATTAAGGAGGAACATGATGTTTTTAAATCCCTATTGATAGAGTTTTATAGTATATTTGCATGGGCCTATTCTGACATGCCTTGTTTGGACCCTACCTTAGTTGTACACTATCTTATGGTACATCTTGATGCCAAACCTGTTAAACAAAATTTACACAAGATGCATCCTTACCTTATTGTATTAATAAATAAAGAGTTGGAAAAGCTTTTAAAATAAGATGTATTAAGCCAATCAACTATTCTGAATGGATTTGTAATGTTGTGCCAATCAACAAAATCTAGAATGAACTAGAATCTACACTAATTTTAGAGACATAAATAAAGCTTTCCCCAAGGATGACTTTCTTTTACCAAACATTGGCATGATTATTGAATACACAATAGGTTATGAAATGCTTTCATTAATGGATGGATTCTGTAGCTATAACCAGATCTAAATCATATCAAAAAACCAACATAAAAAAATGTTCACCACTTTTTGGGGAACATTCTATTATCAAGTTATGCCATTTGGTCTAAAAAATGTAGGGGCTACCTATCAAAGAGCCATGGCCATCATATTTCACAATATGATGCATGATATTATTAAAGGTTGTGTTGATGACATACTAAGTAAATCAAATACTAGGGTCGATCATCCAACATCATCCAGGAGGATATTTGAGTGATTGTGTGAATACAAAGTTGGGATCAACCCTAAAAAGTGTGTTTTTACTATTACTTATGGAAAATTTCTTGGCTTCATTTTGTTTCATAGAGGTAGTGAAGTTGACCCATTGAAGTACAAGCCATTATAGAGATTCCACCACTAACTAATTTGAAGTAGCTTTATAGTTTTTAGGGAAAGATACAATCCATTAGATGCTTCATATATCAATTAGCCAAAAAATGCTACCCATTCACACACTATATGAAGAAAGGTGTGACATTTTATTATGATGATGAATGCCAAAAAGATTTTTAGAAATTGAAGGACTATCTAAGAAATATACCCATTTTATTACCCCCTATGTTAGGAAAGTCATTTATTTTATATCTATCAACTATAAATAAATACCTAGGGGCAATTTTAGCTCAACATGTTGATGATGGAAAAGAGCATGTCATTTACTATTTAAGTTGTACATTGGTCACATATGATCACAATTATATGCCCATGAAAAATCCCATTTAGCTATGGTCTTCATAGATCAGAAACTATAACATTATATGTTGAACAATAAAACCATGGTTATTTCAAAAGTAGATCCACTCAAGTATCTACTATCCAAAATAACTTTAAAAGGATGTATGCCCAAATGAATCATGCTTTTCAGCAAATTTGAGATAGAATATGTCAACCAAAAAACCATCAATGAAAACATTATGACTATGATTGAAACACCTCTTGAAAATAAGCACTAGAAGCTATATTTTTACGGATCATTCATATCACATGGATCAAGGGAAGGTCTTTTGTTCATTACTCCATAAGGGGATTTAATCCCTAAATTATTCAGGATCAACTCTCCTTGTACTAATGACATGAATAAATATAAAACACTCATTGTAGGGATTTCATAGGAATTACAATGGAACATATAACATATAAAGGTTTATGGTGATTCTAAATTAATCATCAATCAAGTTATAGACCATAGATGATAGTTTGGTGCCATGTAAGGCTATGGTCAACACTCTCAAGTAGTAGATTACCAATGTCCAGCTTGAAAATTTACCAAGGGCTAGTAATAAAATAGTAGATACCATGACTACTATTGGATTATTGATTTGACAAATAGATACTATAAAAGAATACTAGTTTCATGTTGACAACTTCCTAGCACCAGTTCATGAACCTTCAATTATTGAAATGATATGTGACATTATTGGTTACCACTTTACTTAGTATTTAGACCTATATGACTATCTTCATGACCAAATTTCACCACCAGACCTATCATGAAAATAATACAAATCCTTTGTCTACCATGCCATAGGTTTTACCTTACTTGGACCAACCCTATACTATTACAATTTTGGTATAACTCTACTTTATTGTTTAAATTCGATAGAATCTACATTAGTATTACAATAAGTTCATGAAGGAGTATGTGTAACCCACACCAATAGGATAGTTCTATCAAAAAGGATCTTGTATACTGGTTAATATTGGCCAATGATGGATGCAGATGCAACTATAATGTGAAAAAATGTGATAAATGTCAACAACATGCCAATCTAATTTATGCCCTAGCTAAGACTCTAAAACCAATGTTGAGACCATGGTCATTTGCTACATAGGGCCTCAATATCATTATGAAGATAAAATCCACATCATCTAATGACCATAAACATATACTTACCACCAAAAAATATTTCACTATGTGGGTTGAAGTTATACCCCTCACTTATGTGAATGGAAAGAAAATTTCCAAATTCATATTTAACCATCTCATTTGACACTACAATATCCCCTCTGACATTATATTTAATAATGGTGGATCATTAAAGAACAAGGATGATAATTTGCTATGTGTTGAGTACAAGATTAAACAACATTTTTCCATGGAATATTACCCATAAGGTAATGGTTAGGTAGAAGCATCTAACAAAACCATTGTCAAAATCCTTACAAATATTGTCAATAATTATGGTCATGATTGACACCTTAAAATATTCCATTCCTTTTTGGCATACCATACCAACCACTTCACTCTAATAGGAACCACTCCATATTCACTTGTTTATGGCATTGAATCTATTCTTCCCATTAAGGTCAAGTTACCTTATTTACACATATCTTTGAAGTATGTGCTAGATGATGAATACTATCATGTTTTTCACCTATAAGAGCTAGAAATACTTGATGAAAAATTCATGGCAATAGTTAACAACCTTCAAACATCCTGAAATATACTTCATGTCCACTACAATCAGTGTATTAAACACAAAGAATTTGAGCTTGGTGATCTTGTACTTAAAGCAAACCAAAAAAATACCACAACTGAGAAGAAGCATAAAGTCAAGTTCAAACCCAATTGGGTATGCCCTTTAATAATTTTTGTAAACTATGGCACTAGAGAATATAGGCTTGCCACACCAGATGGGGATGAAATTTATGAGCTAATGAACATTATACACCTCAAGCATTATTATGCTTGAATGACCTAGTGTATTGTCTATGAGGACCATTTTAATTTATATCATATTATCAACTTTATTATTTATACCATACCATTCTATCACTTTGTCATTATACCTTACCTTTTCCACTGACTGAGTTGATTTCATCCACCCTACTTAGCGTGTTTGACCTTGGTACAATTCCATTGGTTACAAGGCCACTTTTAGCATGAAGATTCTAATCAAGTTTCAAAATTTGTTTCAATTATTCTATAAAGAATCCATAATTTGTATTAGTATGATAGAAGTTTTAGTAGTTATATCCTTCATTTCTTGTTATTTTCTCTATACCAAGTGCACATGATTATAACCACCTTTGTACAAATCAATATTCTACTGTCTTGCTACTAATTATAACTACCTATGGGAAAATTATTATCATTGACTTATATCATTTTTTCCTAGTTATAACCACTTATGGGCAAACTATGGGCAATACTTGTTTATCATGCCTTGAAGTAATACTTTGCCATGCCTATGCCATTTTGTGCCATTATGCCAACTTTGCCTTTTTTGTTTGAATCAACTACTATGCTAGTAAAAAAAATTTATTGTAAGGTGAAACTATAGTGACTTAAGGTCCCATCCTAAGACTATATAGGTAGCATTGGATTTATGTTGAGCTCATCTCAGTCACCCATTAGCCATACTCTCACCATTTTATGAGAAATTTCTCAAGTTTGAATGCTCTCACCATTTTATGAGCTTAGATAGTTTAGTATCATATAATTCTCCATTGAGTTGTGATACCTATAAAATCCCAAAAACATTTTAAAAATAAATTTAGAAAAAACAAAAACATTGACCACTTTTTGCCTTAACGATTTTGGGAACCCTCAATAAGTCACAAAAACCACTTATAATTTAGTTTCCCCATATTTATGGTCCCTCTTATCCCATGCTCTCATCATTTTGTGAGTTCACTCCCATATTATTATATAACATCCATCATGTTTTCTTTCTCAACATTTTCTTTTTTCCCATTTCCTAGGAGAACTACGTTTGGCCTAAAATTTTTTTTGGATATTACATCCATGGAACTATGTAGGAAATACACACTTGACTAGTGCATCTGGGCATAGCTTGGCCACCCATTTACTTTCTTCTATTTCCCCAATTTTGTTTGTTTGTTAAGTTATCTCCTATTTTATATGGGTAATGTTCGTTGCATTATTTATAATAACATTATGCTTAACCATTATTTTTTTGTTTCAATGTCTTCTCTTTGTTTTGTTTGTTTCTTTTCTTTTCTTGCTATTTTGTTTGTTTATTTGATTATTTGCTTTTTTATTGTGCTTTGATTCTATATATATGCATTCGTTGGGTGATTCCTTGTGCATTATTATTGAATCCATCCATGTTCATGCATCACCATTTTCATCATGGTTTTTATCATTGGTGCATTAGTTTCAAATTTTTATTGGATCACATGTCAGTCTTTATACATATTTTAGCCAAGTTATTATTTTGTTGTATCATGATTCCTACCATCATGTGTTACATCAAAATTTAGCTTTGAGGAGTATAAATAATAATGAAGTAATGATACATCTCTTTGGCACCAACAATGATCCCAATTTAATCCAAATCATATCCCAAATAGATTAATTAAATAATGAAAGAATTATCTCCCTTGATAGTTCAAATGAGCATCTCCTGACTAATAGGTTATCTAAGTTCATCTTTCTCCTCAGTACTAATATAGCATCATCTTCAAAATCATATTTTCGACTATTGAGGTACAATGCTTATAATCACCTTTTCGTAAATCATTGTATATCATCCCACTTGTATTACCAATGATTCTAATCACCTTTGGGTAAATCATTATGTTCTCACCATTTTGAAGGTTATTGATAATATTAACCATTGGAAGAATCATTCTCTTTCTTTTACCTAACTGGGGTACATTTTCATGGTGATAATGTTTATAACCACCTTTGGACAAACCATTATCTCTATCCACCCAACTAAGGCATGTTTTTATTTGGCCAATGTTTATAACTTCCTATGGGCAAATCATTGTTTTCCCTTTTACTAATTATAACTGCCTTTGGGTAAATGAGTCTCTTATTACCTTAAGCATTTTTTTATTATTATAACCACCTTTGGGCAAATCATTACCTTTTTTATCCCACTTATGTTGATTATTATAACCACCTATGGATAAATCATCTTGTTTGTCTTTCCTAATGAGTATAGCTCCATATGCCACTGATTATAACTGCTTATGGTCAAATTAGTTCCTTCCACCCCATTTCATCTATTTTTTCTACTTGTTTCCTTCTTTTGGGGGACTTTTTATTGACCCCTTTGCCAACCACTCCCTTGAGGGGGCATCTATAGTTTATCAATTTCCATTAAAATCATAATCATACATAACCTTTTCATTCTTTGATAAGACATTACAATGATTATAGCTTACAATGCCTTCCCAAATATGGGTAAATTTAGACACCTAAAATTGGCCACCAATGGCTTCATACTAAAATTTAGACTGATTTCTATCAAACATTGCAAATTAAACCTATAAATTACCAAACATCCCAAATTTGCTTGTGCAACATTCATCAAGGCTAAAAATCTCATTAAGACATCCCTAATTTGGGTATCCTACCATAAAAAATAAAATCCTCTCAAGAATTCATCTCCATTCATTCAATAACATTTCAACATGAAATTTGGCACATAGGGCATTTAACTGGGGCAAGTGCACACATAAATTAAATCAAATATTAGAAATGCTAAAAAATAAATCAAAATTAATTAAAATACTAAATCATATTATATGCATATTTGAATTATCCATGAGAAATTAATGAAATTATATAAAAGGAAATTCAAAAATCAAGAATATCCTAAGAATTCATAATTACCTTTTTATGAGTTGTCAAATATCCTATTAATATCTCACCCATGCTAATTCATTTCAAAGCATGAGATTTTGACACCTTTGAACTCTAATGGGGTTAATTAACTCACTAAAGCTAGATTTGAACCAATTCCAAGCTTAAACTACACCTTAACTCACCTTAGGTTGGGGTTAGTTTTTAAACCTATAAATACAAGCATTGGCCTCTTCATTTGGAGAGCTTGGATAGAGTAAAGTTATAATGTAGGTGTTATGAAAATATTGCAAGCAATCATGTTATAATGCCATAATCACAAGCCAATCCATAATCTACATCAAGAAAACATAATCCAACAATGGTGCTAGGAGAGAAGGAGCAAAGAAAACTCAATTGCCAAAGATTTCTTGAGCACAAGCCAAGAAAGCCAAATGAATACATCATTTAGAGTATTCAAGGAAGGTAAGAGATATTATTTCCTTTTAATTTTAGCTATGTTTACAATTTTTATTTGTTCACTAATCTCCCCCTATGATATAGGCCTAGATATGTTATGATTTTTAGTTTGTTTATTTGATTATTTTATATGAAAACTAACACTTGATCTAACCTCGTCTCTTGAGTCAAATTCTTATAATCACAAGGGATAAATAGTCATCATCACTAAATTTCACCATGTTGACCATGTTCTCATAAATGGTTGTGTAATGAGGGGATTCCCCATGTAGAGATACCAAATCAAAATTGTGTCCTTATATTCATAGTTTATTTTGAATGAAAACAAATACGGAGTTTGAGTTTCATTGGGAGCTTCTATTAAAATAAATATATGGAATCGATAGTGGAATTTTAAAATTCAAGTGTCAAGGGAATAAAGAGCTCTAGATATTAAATTTTTGTTGTTATTATGTTATAAAATAAATTTAAAATTGATTTAAGACCATATAATATCCATGAGGCACTGAACCAAGTTTAGTCATGGCCAAATCATGGGAATTAATTACTTCCCAATGTTTTATGATGACAAAATTTCCATTTGAATTTGATTTTATGACATGTGGATTCATCGAAGATTTACTTAAGAGGCATAAATTTATTGTAATTTATTAGAAGTTGAGTCAATCCTTTTTTAATGTTAAACTATTACATTCTTTAGTGCTTCATGGATAAATTGTCATAGTGTTACTGGTCAATCGATAAATATTTCTATTAAAGGACATAGATTAATATTTTCATAAAATCACTCTTATATCCTTTATAAAAAAATCCTTAGATTAATAAATATTAGAGAGAGAGAGTGTGCATGTGTGTGTGTGTGTGTGTGTGTGTGTGTGTGTGTGTGTGTGTGTGTGTGTGTGTGTGTGTGTGTGTGTGTGTGTGTGTGTGTGTGTGTGTGTGTGTGTGTGTGTGTGTGTGTGTGTGTGTGTGTGTGTGTGTGTGTATGATAAGATTAAAAGATAGATTTTAAAGGGTCACATTACCAAAATATATTCAACATAAAAAAAGAGAAAAATATACATAGGAAAAATCCCCATAGGGTACCAAATATAAAGTTAGCTTCAACTAAAAAGATATTAAACTAATAGGAAACTACCACCAAGCTTAAGAAAAGATACCATAACCCAATAAATGATGAGAAAATTAAAAATAAGGTAGGGGGTTAAGGGTAAGACTTCTTCAATTAGAGAATTCAACTAGTACAATGGTATCCACCTTCTTACTTTCATATTTCTATATATGCACCTAATTTATATTACTATGGACCTATGTAGAGTCTTCCACTTCATTCTTCCACCTACTAGTCAGTGTTTTATTAATTACTTTGTTTTTTTTTCTTTGCCAACTCATACTAGTATATTATACTCTTATGTTATTTCCTTTTTTATTTGGGGTGGCATCCCCAACCTCCCCTTAATACTATTTTACTTCAATATGTATTTTACTCTATTGTGGAATATTTTTCCTTTAACTTGAATGAGTGATAATTGGGACCTCAACTTATTCATTTCTTCTATCATCTCAATGAATAAAAATTATTCCATGGAAAGTTTTGTTTCCATATTCTCCATACTCTCTTCAAATTCCATAATTTTTTTTATTTATATGGGTATGAGACTCAAGGATTTTTATTTTATTAATTAATATATCTTTCCCTCTTAGGTTGGTATTATGGGTCTCCTCTGACTCATTCTCTTATACTCTTTCTAAATAATAGTGTTGGAATTTCAAGATGAATTCACCTCCTAAGATGAAGAGTCTTCATCCTCTTGAGTTAAATTTTCATCCTCAATGATTTATTTTTGAGTCATATTCACCACTATTCAATTAAATTTATTCAATGATATTTTTCCTATAAGGACCTACCCCTGTTTACTTTTTAATAAATTAGGCCTTAGTGTAGTAAATGAGTGGAAGATTTCAACTTGTAGGAAGTCACATTAGCTTCCAAGGACATCAAAAAAAAAAAAGGAAGATGAATTTTGTTTCATTTAAAATAATTAATAATAAATAAGTGGTGTAATAAAATGTTATGTATCTTACACTCCAACCTAATATATTTCATAATTTGAAGGCAAACTATTAGCCATTTTCTTGGTAACTCTAATGTGGGATAACCTTTCTACTTATGGATGATGGGTTTATTTGTTTTGAAAAAAGTATTGATTATTTCCTCCTTGATTTTTTTTCATTAAAGGACCTATTCCATTTAAAATACATACTTGCTTCCTATTTGATGATTTACTCAGTGATATTTATATATAGGCCTCTAATTTTGAGAACACCTTCATCCTAACTCTTATGAATCCTTAGAGATGGAAGGATCATGGCCAATAATTTTGGTCATAAAATTGGTGATCCCATATTTCAAGAGTTTTATTGATGCTTAAATGTGTACCACATGTTCTCAAAGTGTTTAGTGAATATTTATCATTTATAAATGCCTAAAAATATAATGCATGAGTTGTAGGTTGTGGTAATCCTATTACTTGTTGGTGGAATAGAGGAATACCAAGTGACTATTTCACAATATTTATATTATTTGGTGGTTGTAAGCCATCATGGCCAAATAATATATCTATTTATAATATGTAGTAACTATACATAGAATAATGAATTATGATCAAGAAATAAATTAAGAATTAACTTAGGATGGAAATTTATGATGACAAGCTAAACTAAGGTGATCAAGTTAAAAAAGAATCAAAAAGAAAGGTAGGGTAGAAAGAAATGTTGTTGATTTGCATTCTATACATCATGAAAAATTTCAAGTCTCATCCATATAGGCACGTAAAACCAATGTATGATACAAAATAACTTGAGCCCAAATCTTACAATATATCAAGGAAACTCCTAAGTAAGGTGGAAATAATGCAAGTACAAATTATGTTCACTTTGAATATTCTACCCCTACAAGAAAAGAGCATTGGCTCAAATTAAAGAAGAGTAAAGGAAATGAAATGAAACTAAATACTTTCAATCAACCTAACATTGGCATAATTTAAAAACTTTACAATTAAAGGTGCATGCCAAGAATCTATAAGAACCATTCAAATCTAGAAATCAAAACAAGAAAATGAGAGAGAAGCCATGATAGTCAACACACAGATAAATACTAGAAATATTTAAATAATTCCTTGCTTATATTGCTTTTTCCATGTTTACAAAGAAATTTTTTCTCTAATAATTCCCCCTTTTACAAAATGGTAGTACTCCCTTTGATATAAGGATAAGGCAGTATAGTGGTTATTTGCAAGATACAAATGTACAAGAAGTAAGGATATTTGTCATTTTTCTACAAAGTTATAGAATACACTTTATTTTCTAAAATAGAATGACCTAAAAAACTAGCATATTCCTTTACTAAAGAATATTCCATTATTAAAATGTTACAATGCTTCAAAAAATTGGAATATTAACTAACTAGTTAGTGGGTCCTAGGCTTAGGAATTTGCTTATTTATGATAAAGGATGTACATAACCTTTTGATGTTCCTTATTAATAAGTCCCAAATCTATAGATGGCCTTAATAAACACACTTCTTCCTTATCATCTAGATCATTCAACTCCTTATCATTCCTAGCCATAGCTTCCTTAACGATTTTGGCCTCAGTTATCCTTTCTCTTGCATTGAGGATCATGTCCAGGATCCTACTATTATCTACCCTATAATGGCCTTGAAATATGCCTCTATACATCTAAATTTTTGAGCACATAATATTTTCATTTTTATCAGTTTGTGCTTGTCTGACACTTATTTGGCATCTATCTGGCACTTTTGTGGCATTTTTCATAAATGCCTTCAAAGAACTAGTTATTATTATTTAAAATTTACCATTTTGATTCACACCATCAAATAATTCTACATGAATCAATCCAAGATATTTATTGTGATCCAAGATCTCACTTGTGATTGGCCATATTTGTATCAAGCCCTATGGTTATACCACTTGGTACCTTTGTAATCTTTCTAAGCTATGTACTCTACCTTAGTCGCATATTGAATTCATGTCTACCACATGTTTATCATGTATGCTCTTAGAGATTTGTTAAATAATCATCTATCATTTCATGTCATTGGATCATCTAGTATCATTGAAGTATGAGTTGTTGATCCTATAATATACATGAGCTTTAATCAATGCATGATTATAGAAAGTAACTTAGGATATAATATTATAATTTAAGTTTAGTTCATGTTTAAAAACATGCCATAGACTTAGTTTATATTATTTTATGCTATGTTTTCAAACATGATATCAAGTGGGTCCTTTGAATGATAGAAACACATCTATTTTCCTAGACAAAATCTTAGATGAGCTTGAATTTGATAGTCTCATAGATTTTAATGAAATCTTTATGGATTTAAAATTCCATTCATGAGAATTTATAATTTAATCTTGTAAAATTATTATATTCCATATATCTTGGATATAATTCACTCCATCTAATCAATCTCCATGATGAAGCATAAACCATCAATCATGATCCAAGTAATTGCATACCATTGGTTAAATTTAATGTGTAATACCTTTTATTATTAGGATTTAAATGTGGGAGTGTCACATGGTGACCCCATATGGCTTCTTAGGCTTTTAGCTTATAATAAATTGGTTCACTCTATTGGATCCTTGATCTTGATGAGGCATGGGCTATTGATCATGATCTGAATGCTTGCACTTTATTGGTTTGAAGGACCAAATTGTTAGGTTTGTTGGGATCTATTTTCTTCCTCAAATTATTCACTCATGATGAGGCACAAACAATTGGATCTAAAAATAAGTAATGTATTTAAGTTAATACTTGATTAGAAACAAATTTAGGATAAAACATTAAGGATAAGGTCTCATTCATGTTGATGAACATAAACAAGGCCTTAAAATTGAGACTTTAGAGTAAATATGTAACAAAGGGGATCATGCTATAAAAAATAGAATGTCCATACTAATATAAAAGTTAGACTATGTTGGAAATATAAGGAACAAAAAAGAGGGGAAAATAGGGGACTAGGCATAATTTTTAGGCTAAGGTTTGGTCATGGTAAGAAACACAACCAAGCCTTAACTTAAAAATTAGAGCTTAATTACAAAATATATTAGAAACATTCCCACCAAAAGTGTTCCCACCAATGTTTAGATTTTAGTGAGGGGTTCAAGTTAGGGTTTGTTAAAAGGAGGGTTTCATTGTATGAATCCAACATTGAGATTCTTCATATCAAAGTCTAGTGAAATCCTAAATAGAGTCAATCTATAAATTCTAAGTATAATCCATTAGTAAGAGCTCCATGAAACTTGGAACTTATTACATGAAGGGAAGCTATTAGAAACATTAGGTAACCTTAAAGTAAAACCATAAACTAGTATTCTAAATTTATCAAAGTGGATGATATTCAAATTTTAACAATGTTCAAAGCATGCAATGTTTTGAACATTAAGTTTCAAAATATCTTAAGGGTCCTAATTTTTATAAATGTGGGTATGTTGACCTTATAAAATGGTGACTTCTAGGGGAAACATAGAAATATGTTAGAATTTAGAGTCTCTAGTTTAGACTAATAATTAAGATACTTATTCTTTTTGATTAGAAACCTTGATTAAGATTAGTTAATGGTTAGAAAAAATATTACATATGAAAAATTAGGATCAAACATCAAAACTCAGTCATTCTATGTGTAATCTGATTCCACTTATTGATTACCAAATGATTTAGAGAACAAATTCTAGGTTCATGGCTTTAATCATTAACACTAGCTTTCAACATGTTTGAATATTCATTAAGAACCATGCCTTAGCTCAAGGAAGGCTTGGGTATTACTCTACTATCATCCAAGCATCCATAACCATTATAGATATGCCTTTGGCTCCACTCAAGGCCTTACTCCACTACCAACCAAGCATCCATAACCCTGATGGAGATTATCAGAATCACCTTTGCTTAGAAAGCTTTTGATTTTTCAATAAGCTCTTAATTTTTTTATTTTTCAGATCTTTTTTTGGCCTTCTAGCAAAGTTTGAGAACTAGTTTATCTGAGTTTAGGGATTTGGTCAAGTGTTTGATTTTTAGACAATCATCCTTGGCTATAAACTTTGTCCTAGGTAATTAATGTTTTTTAAGTACAAGTAGGATTGTGTTATAATAGTTTAAGTTTTCATCCCACATGTTAAATCCTTCGTAAAACCTAGATTATATTAGAAAAAGGTTTAAATCTCAAGGATTATTTAAATTATCCACCATTATTTACTAGTTTCTATAAACTACAACATCAATCTCGCATTTCAATAACCCATGATCAATTACTGTTGAGAAGTCATATCTTAATTTTTGAACTATGAAGCTTTTGAGGAGCCTAGATGAAACATGAGATGAGGGCTATCTTAAAGGAATTATTTAGAATCAAGGAACAAATCAAAAAATAAAAACAAATATGTATAGAAATTATATATAAAAAAGGGATAGGAAGAAAAAATAAGAAAGAAAGAACATGAAAGAAACTAATCTAAGCCCTATACTAACTTCATAAAATACTTATCTCTAGGAATAAATGGGAAAATATTTAGTCTACTATAGGACCTTGAAACTTGAGTGCTTTATGATGGCATCTTCCTACAGATATGGGCATTTGGATGTCTAGGTCTTTGGATGATGTGACTCAGGATCCCATAGTCATTATTAAGTACTTGCATATAAGATATGAGTTTAAAATCCAACCATCTTCCTCAAAAATATTTCTCTTTTGTAGTAAGAGTGTCATTTCTACTTCATCCATAGATAATTATTGGCTTATATCATCTTCACTCAATAATGGTGTCTTGGCTTTCATTCTCAGACTGATGTCTTCATTAGGTTATTTATGAGGTAGAATTGGGTTACCAATCTTTGCATAAAAAATATTCCAATTCATCCCAAAAGATTTTTTTATCTTAATCAACTAAATGATGTATATCTAGAATCTCATCATGAGAAAGATGCTTGTCCCATACTACTGACCTCTTGATGAAGTCACGCCATAATTCTTGATTTGATTCACAGGCTTTATATTCATGTTTGGTGAAGAGGGGCATCTCTTCCATTTAGTCAGGCTTCAACATGTCTTGGTTTGGTTCCTACAAAGTAATACCACCTTCTAGGACTCTAGATCACTGGTGAAATCCTTAAATGAAGCATCCATGTGTTATTTTATCCCATCATCCACCATCTCAAGCTCCTTGATTTTATTCAAGAAATCATGGTATAACTATTTCTAATGATCAGCTTCTTCAGGAGTATTCTTTATTTTAGAAATAAACCTACATGGGTTTTTTCCCTACCTACCTTCTAAATAAATATCATCTTGTATTTCATCCATATCAATTTCCAACAACTCTTCTTCTTTGTTTGTAGATGTACTAATGATGATGTCTTATTGATATTTTATTTTAATCTCTTTTACATCTTTAAGAATGCAAGTCATCCTAGATGCAACTTCTTCAATTGGCTCATATTCATCTTCATATTCATCTTGAAATGGGAAATCAATAGACTCTATCATGAAACCTTGGGATGTTCCTACAAATCCAGATATCCCTACAATAAAGTATTGATTAGCCATAATTTCTAAGATTTCAAAAATATTGTAATGATTAGCCATAACAATATCACATATACTTATTTGTATGTTTGTAGATGATACATTATTTTTGCTATCATGAAACTTATTTAGATCCTTGTTTAGTCATTGAGAAGAGTTGTTTTTGATAGAGCCTTCCTTTGTATTTCCTACTTGTTTTTACAACTAGAGAAAGTTAGTTCTTAGTTTTTGGACTATTTATAATATAGAGTTATTTGAATTTTTTTGTGTCTCAAGCTCATTATTAGAGAATTATTACTAGCTATGGGCACTAGAGTTCTATGATTTTGTGGATGAAATCTAATTGTAGTGTTATTCAAGAATTCTAGCTATTGGCTAGGGTATGTATGACTGAAGGGAAAATAGTTATGAACTAGTGTTAACGTAGGTATACTATGAATAACATTATGAATGTGAAAATTCTAATTGACATTAGGCATGGAATACACCATCTAACCTTGGGGCTACATTTAGTCATTAATGACAATAGCTCTAGAATAGGCCCAAGTCAATTTGTTTATGACTGGAAGAGACCTTTTTGGGAACATAGAGGTTATGAGATATATATCATCCTTATAAATCTCTAAGGATAAATTATCATTGGGTATACAAGAGGCTATAGTCTTACTAAACATTTTTTAGAACCAAGTGTTAAAGGCTTTGATGGTTTCATTAACATACTTTTTAATTTTGGTGAACTACTGATACAAGACACAAGGAAAAATATTTTTTCCAAATTGATCAATGAAGATATTATTGAAGTCATTCTAGTTAGTAATGTAATCCTTTGGAATGTTAAGAAACCATTTATAGGTATTATATTTAAAATTAAATGGAAATAACCTATAGGTTACATCTTCATGAGTCACATTCAACAATCTCAGAGCATCTTTGAAACTTCTAACATGCTATTTAGTTGTAACAACATTATTAAGAATATATGAAGGCAAATATATTTCAAGATTCTGAGGAACATCATGTACTATACCTAACATGTTGACTGAAGAAACACTTATCCAAGCCATACCTTGAACACATGAGTACCTTGAACTAGTGAAGTGTTTGAGACTTTGGGAATTTTGCTTGCCTAAGCCTTGCCTTGGGTAATTCTAGCTTGTGACCTTGAAATATGTTTGAAATATAGTGTTTCTAATAAATATTTACAACTAATAATTATTATATTTACACACTAAGTAAATTTTGTAAAGATTCATATATAGAACAATAAAGGATAACACTCTTTAACTAAGTCAACTCAAAGAAGTGTCCAAATATGTTATTATGAATGATATTTACATGTTCAAGTTCAAATAAATCTAAATTTTACAAAGTATTTATAAATATTTAATCAACATAGCTACTACTAACTTCAAATTGGTTGGATTCATAGATCTAAAGCTATCTTTACCATAACTAAGCATATGTATTCAAAGAATGTCAATCTTTATTGAAATAAGCCCAAAGACTAGTCGAAAACTATGAAGATCACCAAACTTTGCACAATTATTCTAAAATAAACATAAATATGTAAATATTAGAGTCATGTTTGATCAAAATACACCAAAACCAACAAAGATCCTACAAATTCACAAATATTTTATTGAGGAGCCTCCTTCTATCACTAGTCAAGATTATCATGTTGATGCCTAAATGTGTACCATAGGTGCCCATAGTGTTTAGTGAACACTTATCATTTATGAATTCCTAAGTTTCTAATGCATGAGTTGTAGGTTGTGATAATCTTATTACCTATTGGTGGAATAGAGGCAGAATAAGTGATTGTTTCACAATATTTATATTAGTTGGTGGTTGAGAGCCAACATGGCCAAGCAATAGATCTAAGTAGAATATGTAGTAATTATGCAAATAATACTAAATTATGATCAAGAACTAAATTAATAATTAATTTAGGATGGACATTTATAATGATAGGCTAAATTAAGGTGATCAAGTTAAAAAATAAGCAAAATGAAAGGTTAGGCAGAAATAAATGTTATTTATATTCATTCTAGACATCATGACAAAGTTTAAGTCTCATCCAAGTAAGAACTTAAAACCAATGTATCATACAAAACATATTGAGAATAAATATTACCATACATCAGGTAAACTCTTAAGGATGGTGGAAATAATGTAAATAAGAATTAGGTTCACTTTAAATATTCTACCCTTGCAAGAAAATAACATTGGCCCAAATTCAAGAAGAGTAAAGGATGTGAAATGAAACTAAATACTTTTAGTCAACCTAGCATTGACACAAGTTAATAAATCTACAATTAAAAGTACACATAAAAAATCCATAAAAACCATTCAAATCTAGAAATCAGAACAAACAAATAAGAGAGAATCCATGCTAGCAAACACATAAAAAAATAGTAGATAATCTTTGTAAAATTCCTTACTTGTATTTCTTGCTCCAAGTTTAAAAAATTAATTTTATCTCTAAGAGATCTTCCCTTTACAAAATGGTAGTATGGCCTTTTATAGAAGGATAAGGTAGTAAACTAGTCAATTGTAAGATACACATATATAATAAGTAAGGACAACTATCCTTTTTATACAAAGTTATAGAACACACTTTCTTTTCTAAAATAAAATGACCTAACAAACTTGCATATGCCTTTACAAAATAATATTCCATTTTCAAAATGTTACAATGCTTAAAAAGTAGAATATTAACTAACTAGCTAGTTGACCTTATGCTTTGGAATTTGCTTATTGCTACTGAAGGATGTTCAGAGCCTTTTAATGATCCTCATTAATGAGTCCCAAATCCATATCTAGCCTTAAGAGACATTTTTCTTCCTTTCCAGCTAAATCATTTAAATCCCTATCATTCCTAGCCATAGCTTCCTTAATGATTTTGGCCTTAGTTATCCTTTCTCCTACATTAAGGATCACATCCAAGATCCTACTATTATCTATCCTAGATTGGCCTTGACTCTTGCCTCTATACGTTTGCATTTTTAAAAACATAAGATTTTCATTTTTGTCACTTTGTGCTTGTATGGCAATTATAGGCATCTATCTAGCACTTTCACGACATTTTTAATGAATGCCTTCAAAGCACTAACTATTTTTATTTAAAATTTTCGCTTTTGTTTTACATCTTTAGATCATTTTTCATGAATCAACATAGGCCATTGATCATGATCTAGGATCTCACTTTTGATTGGTTATCTTTGCATCAAGCCCTCTAGTTGTTCCACTTGACACCTTTGTGGGATTTCTAAGCTCTAAATTATACTTTAGTTGCATATTGAAACTACATCTACCACATGTCAATCTCATGGGCTCTTGGAGATCCACTGAATAGTCTTAATTATTTCACACCATTATATCATCTAATCCTAATGAAGTGTGAGCCATTAATCCTATAACATGCATGAGATTTAATGAGTGCATGATTATAGAAAGGAACTTAGGCTATAATATTTTAAGTTAAGTTTATTTCATTTTAAAAAACATGTCATAGACTTAGGTTAAAGTATTTTATGCTAACTTTTGAAACATGTTATCAAAGTGGCCCCTTCAAATGATAGAAACACATCTATTTACCTAGACAAAATTTTATATGAGCTTAAATTTGATGGTCTCATAGATGTCAATGATAGCCTTATAGATGTCAAATGATGTTCATGATAACATCAAATTTAAGATCATGAAATTACTATATTCTATAGATCTTGGATTCAAATCACTCTTTCCAACAAATCTTCATAATGAAGCATAAACCCTCATTTGTGATCTGAGCAGTTGCATGCCATTGGTTCAATTTAATGTGGAGGACCCTTTATTATCAAGATTCAAATGTGGGAGTGTTATATGGTGACTCTTTAGAACTTCCTAGGATTTTAACTTTTCATCATTGCATTTGATTTGTTACATCCTTGATACTTATGAGCTATGAACCCTCGATCATGATCTAGATGCTCACATGTTATTGGTTTGAAGGACGAAATGCTCTGGTTTGTTGAGATTTATCCACTCTATTAGATTATTCATTCATAATGAGGTGTAGATCATCAGATCTATAAAGAAGTGAGGTATTTAAATTTGGATTTAGTTAGAAAGAAACTTAGGATAAAGTGTTAAGGCTAAAGTCTTTTTCATGTTAATCAACATGAATGAGGCCTTAGAAATGAGACTTTAGGCGAAATAGGTAACAAAGGGGACCACGCTATAAAACTTAAAATGACCCTACCAATATGAAACTTAGACTATGTTGGAAATACAAGGAATAAAAAAGGGGGAAAATAAAGGGGACTAGGCATAATTTTTAGGCTAAGGTTTGGTCGTGTTAATAAACACAACCAAGCCTTAACATGAAAATTGAGGGTTAAGTCCAAAATAAATTAGAAATATTATTTCCAAAAGTGTTTCCACCAATGTTTGAATTTAAATGAGGATTTCAAGTTAGGATTTAATGAAAGGAGGGTTTCATTGCATAAATCCAATAATGAGATTTTTCAAATCAAAGGCTAGTGGAACCCTGAATAGAGTCAATCTATAAATTCTAAGCATGATCCATTAGTAAGAGCTCCATGAATCCTACAACTTATTACATGAAGGAAAATTAGAAATATTAGGTAATCTTAAAACAAAATAATAAACCAATAGGCTAACTTTATAAAAGTGGATGGTATTCAAATTCTAATAATGTTCAAAACATGCCATGTTTTTAGTTTAAGTTTCAAAATATCTCAAGGGTCCCAATTTTTTGAAATAGGGGTGTGTTGACATCAACAATTTTATTCTACACTAATAGGTATTCCCTGGATTAAATGTAATAAATAGGTTTGAATCTATCATGATCACCTCCCATGAATGACCATTTCTTCCTTTTTAGGGTCTTATTATAAATTAGCTTTAGCTTGAGTTCCTTTCATTATAAATCCTTTGTGACCAGTGTTTTAGTGATGGTGAAGTTATGTCCTTTCCTCCAATGCTTTGATCTTGGTTTCCTTAGCTTGGAATGGGTTATGAAACCATTGCATGATATTTTTTAGGTTGTGAGGCTTATCATTAATTATTTTCCATCATTGTATTTCTCTCTTTCCCAAGGGTTGTGAATCTTTCCACGTCATTTGAAATGAATATGATTTTATGGCTTGGTAAGTCTTGTAGCTCAACCATTGATTAAAAGAGGGAATGAAAACACTAATATCAGTCATATTATCACCCATTTATTACCTTATCTATAAATTTATGATATTGAGACTTTATGAAATGTTTTAAAATCCTTTTGTCATCCTCAATTTATCTTTGGATAGATTAATAGGGTTTAGTTTTACCTAACAAGAAACTGAGGATATTAAGGGAGTCCCCTTTGGCATAGATATATTTAATTTTCATCCTATATTCTAGGTGAATACCTCAAATAACCACTGTATATTAAAATGCAAGACCAATTTGCACTATCAAAGGTTTATCATAGGTTGTTATAATTATTCTTTCATGGTTTATAATGATCCCTCCTTCAAATGGGCATAAGTTTCTTGGTGCTACCCTATCAAAGTTTAGTTTATGTGAAGGTCTGAGTGGATTGGTCTATTTTACCTATGATCTATCCACCTTAAGTCGAGGTTGAAAACATGATTTGTAATTTTTCAATTATCAAAGATGGAAGAGGCCAAGGCGGGAGGGGGAGACATGGATTTGGGTGAGAAGAATTCCCAATTTTATTTTATTTATTGTTTTATGTGACTAATAGATACGTTGATAATTTTTAATAATAGAGTCAACTATTATTTGTAGTTAAATGTCATTATTTTAATAGTCAATTATTTTATATATGTTTATGTCATGTTTTAATGGTTAACTATTTATTTTTGGATGGCACTTATAGTCATTAAGGTTGTTGACACAAGTCAATCTTGAATTACCATAATTTGGTCAATAAATTGTGAATGTTTGGCATTTGAACTTGAGTGGGTAAGAAAGGAACCCACCCACTTTACCAATAAAGATGTTTTTACTCAATTTTTACAAGTTTTTCAGATTTATTTTTAGTTATTAATAATCAATGATTATAATTTCCTATTATTTTCATGATAGTATGTTAAGATCATATCTACATTAGATGTTATTTATTTTCACATATTACCTTTCTCACATGTTCTTATTTTTGTAGTATAATAATAATAATAATAATAATAATAATAATAATAATAATAATAATAATAATAATAATAATAATAATAATAATTTACTCCTAAAATCACATATATCCTTAGTACATGAGACTTAAATTACATTTAATAATTATTATACATTTTGGCTTTCATCTCACATTTATGTTTAATTTTTATATCTGATATAGTTTTATAGATTTTTAATTTGATCTCATGTTTATTATTTGTAATATATATTTAATATATCTTTCATTTGTAGAGGATGATCATGTGGAATTATTTTCAAAAGGTAAAAAATTTGAAGATCTTAGAGTTTATTCAAGTAGAGATATACTACATTATAGAGATGCAGGAAGAATATTCCTTACTAGATGTGAAATAATGATACTACATTATATGGGAAGATAATGATTTGTCAAATTATGTAGATTCATCCACTCCCACAGTTCATATTCATTACATTTTTATTGAATTGAAGGATTATAGTGTCATCGAAGAGGGAGATTCTAGTTATGACAATGAAAGCATAATCAATTATACATGACCTAAATAAGGAATTAATTTTATCATAGACAACATTCTCAAACACAAGTTTTCTAATAGAGATGATGACATAGCCCATGGTTTTGTAACTCATGTTCTATAAGATCATAAAATTCACAAATATATATTTGAACCCTTGATGTTTGGTGTAATGCTAAAAAATGTGGTGAATTTATGCTCTTATTGTTCAAAATTACTAAAACCCAATAAATTAATATCTTGGATAATAAAACATTTGGTTTTATGTGAAACAAGAAGTAATGTTATGCTAAATAAAATTAGGGCTCAGTTGGATGGTTTGTACCTTATATGTATCAGTGAACACAATTTTAATTTCAAGGGAGTTGCTTCCAAATTAATCCATTTGTGTTCATCTATGAGTAATTATGTTTCAAAGGGAAAATAAAAATGTACTTAAAAATACATGGTATAAATTAATTAATTATATTTCAATACCTTTAATGTGTATATTGATATATTATTCATCCCTCATTGTAAAGGATGGTCCTTATCTAAAAGATCTCTCATAAAATGCCTTGCTAGGCAATTGGCTGACATAAATGATTATCCTTTAGATGTGAGATTAAAATAAGGCCTAGATGAGGTTGAGGTGACAATGTGTTATTAATTATAAGAGAGAAAACTATATATGGTATATAAAATTCATTTTTATTCCACTATTTACAATCCTTCCAAATAAGTGATCAAAAGACCCTCTGATGCTCAAAAATGTCAAAAACTAAATGCCCCTCTACTAGTTCATCAAATAAAAATGTTGATGAGGATAAAAATGGTAATGTTTTTGGATGAAGTGGAGAATGTGAAAAATAATTAATGAAATTATGACTATCTCAAAAAAAATACCCTAGATCTAGTCATATTTTTATGGCACAAAATTAGAGCCATGAATGAAGAATACATAAAGAATTTTGCATTAGATGCATTAATATAAAATTAAATATTTAATGTGGGTGATGAATCTATGGAGGTGAATTAAATTAAATTAAATGGGATGGATGTTTGTCAGAATGCATGGGATAAAGCTTATGGGTACCCAAAGAGAATCTTATATAGTCATAAAGTAAACTGGATAAGTGGTCATAAGCATGTAGAAATGGTAACACCAAGAAAGGGAAAGAAAGGTCAAATAACACCACAATATTTAATTTCATATAAATAATGGTTTAGATAAATTTATATATTTATATGCATTTAACTAATTGTGTAGAAATAAAATTTACTTAAAGTCTACTTCCTACATTCTATACCCATAATTTAATGCAAAAGAAGTACAATGAGGAAATCAAATTATTAAATATTCCACCAATGTCACAACCAAGTTTCAACAAGATAATGACAAAAATATTTTGATATGTCTATATTTCAAAGAATAACTTCTTCACCAAATGTGATGACTATATGAATTGGCACAATAAATGTAGATCCACCACATGCCTAGAACCACTCTAAAAACTTGAAGAGGAATAAACATGGCATAATGAATACATTGAAATTTGTCATTCACATTACTTTTCCAATAGATTATAATTAGAGGAAAAACCTTAGGGATTCTTGAGCATTTTCCATGATAAATTGGAGAAAATGAAAACATTCATACGAAGGATGGGAAAAAAATAAAATTCAATAATTAATATTATGAACCTCCTAGTTACTTTGACTGGTATGCTCGACATGGACACAAGACTTGGGTTTTTGGAGACTTTGGCCTAAAATTTGTTGAATGTGAAGAAAAATATAGAGTCACATCATTGTATTTATTTCTTAAAAATATTGAATAACCCATCACTGATGAGTATGGGTATTTATTATATACTTTTAGATCATTAAAATAACTATTTCTTGATGCACTATTACAAAATTAAAGGCATGATAAGTGTAAAGAGTATAAACAAACAATTTTACATGATAAATAAATTAATATTGTTTTTAATACAAGTAATTCATTCAAAAAACAACCATTGATCCTCTTCTTACAGCTAGATAATGCTTTGATTGACAATAATAATTGTACCTTATTTTCATTTACATTGATGTTAATAGGAAGAAGGGTATTCAACATTATGTATCTAATATTCCTTTTACTAGGGAATAACCTTGAGGATATATATGGGACTTTTTGTAGATTAGAAACATCACTATGGAAACTAGATGCATTTTATTTTCCTCATATCATAGATAGTTATATAACATACTAAAAAAGGTCAAGTACATTCACCTCTTACCTTATTAAATAAGTGTATGACTTAAAACCCTTACTAGAGACACACTTGTTAGATGGAAGCCACATGATAAAGGGTATTATAAAACCTAAGACATTTATGTTTTATGTTCTGGATGGTATACCAATGATGAAATATAATTAAAAATCTCTAATGGTATCATCTAATCCCAATATGGCATACAAAGGATAATGGTGAACTAAAATTTATTAAAGGTAATCCCCTTATAGCACCTTTCAAATAACTAAAAGAAATGGAAGATCTTAAAAAATGAATAAAATAATATATTGAACATTGGGAAAAATGTGCAAAAAGTGGAGATAGAGAATGCACATAAAGCGAAATGCAACTGATTTATTAATCAAACCTAGACAAGAGAAGCTAAATCCCACTTACACCTTTGATCATTGATAAAAATATATATTATGGGATATGAACAATATGGATCTACTATACCTAACCAAGAGATATCTTTCCATAATAGCATCACTAGAGAGGGTTTTAAAGCCTTTATTTAAATAATACTATGCAATAACCCTAGATAGTCCTAGGTTTTCATATTCACAAAGTAAAATAAAATATAATCTAGTGCTCACCAAATATTTTGGAATAAAGTGGGGGTAATAAACATAAAAAGAAAAAAATCATAGGAGAAACCTAATTAAGTTATGTATAGGTAAAACCCTAATCCATGGGAGAGAAGTACAAATGAAAATCTATCTACTATTAGAAAAGATGAACAAATTTAGGAATACTCACCTTTGAATATGAACCCACTAATAATAAATATCTCCCTTGTCTAAGGTACTTCATAAGAGGTTATTATTGTATGTAATGATAAAAAAGATAAGTTAGTTCTAGGCTACATAAATTCTGTATGCATCTAAAAGCCTTCTCCATAAGACAAGATCCATATCTCAAAATAAAGTATTAAAGCCTTAAGTTAGTAATTACTCAAGTAGAATGGTTGATAAGTAGATTTGTAATATATTATTCTTCTTATTCTCATCATAATAAATAACTCAATTTAATCCTAAATCTTTTTGAAAGTTTAGCCAATAGGGTCCTTTTAATCAAATTTGTATTGTTAATTGATAAAAACAAGTTAGGTCTTAGTCTAGGTTGGCCAAAGCCAACCTAAACTCCTAATGTATTTTTAAAAATTTAAATACAAGGTTAGTCCAAGATGATAGTGTATTATAAACTATGAAAAAGGGTTTTAGGCTTAATTAGGTGCTAATGAAGGTGGTGAATTATTTTAAGAGTGTGAAACAAAGGAAATAAGTATTAGTCAAGTAGATATGAGAAGGTTTTATAGATATTAAGTGGTGGTATAAGAGACAAAAATCTTGCAATGTACCAATGGTCTGTCCACCTTGATTTACCTTTTAAGACATGCATTTAGATATATTAAGACTCAATAGGTTCATGTAAGAGAGAAAGCATCATCAATTGATAAATTTTGGAAATATTATGTGTATACATATTGCCCACTGGAATTTGATCACGTGTCACATAAGTGCATTAGCTGATGGTGATTTGGGAAAAGAACATATCAACACATAATGTTGAAGATGGAAAAATTATAGTTAGAATTAAATAATATAAATGAAAGGATGGAATTGGAAAACACATACCTTTATTTACCTTAGTGTTGTAGATAAGGAATGAATGAAAATAAATGTGAAGGTGTCTAGTGTAGGGAACATTAGGCAAACTTGTAGAAATTAGTGAAAAATAGCAAAACATCAAATTTGTTACAAAATATACATGTAATATGTGAAAATATTATCTATGACACAAAAATTCTATAACATCTTGTGGTTCAAAAAAAGATATAGTAAAAACAAAGATATGGGAAAAAAATAGAATCCAGTGGTAAATATTTGGCAAGTAAATAGTTTTGAATAGTAAATATAAATAGGGTGAAAAGTAATTCATTTGTTATTTTTACTATTTTGAGAAAATAGAGCTCTAAGAGATCCATTTTGAGACAAGAGAGTGACCACAGTGAGGATATGATAACTACGATGAGGAGGATGCATTGTAGACGCAATGAG
Source organism: Torreya grandis (assembly GCA_037957365.1). Lineage (NCBI taxonomy): Eukaryota > Viridiplantae > Streptophyta > Pinopsida > Cupressales > Taxaceae > Torreya > Torreya grandis. Next base: position 1,350,743 of record JARHVA010004061.1, read on the forward strand.
TATAAGGTAAGAGAACATGAAATTAAAATTATTCAAGCAATTTTTATTTTAAATTGAGCTAAATATATATAAAAATAAAAATTTAATGGTAGGAAAATTCTAGACATTGAAACTACCTAGGGGAAACTCTTACATAGATTAGGGGCATAATGGGGTACTAGGTAGGAAAAAGTCACACCAATAAATGCCTAGGGAATTTATCTTAAATGGTCAAAAATTCAATGCAAGGAAAGAATAGAGTCAACTTAGTTGACTCATTTAATAAGGAGAGCGTAAAATAAGGGGCTAACTACATAGTAATAATCTAACATAGTATTGATAAAGGTGGCCAACTATGTAGTAGTAGGATGATACAATCTTAAATGAGAAGATGGTTTACTATGTACCTTCTATCTAATGTAATTAGTAATAAGTGGCTGACTATGTACTAGAGAGATAATGTAGCATGCTAGAGATAAGAAAGGGTTGATTTAATTTAGTATTAAATGGGCTAATGTTGTAGTAAAATAATAAAACATAAGAAACTAAATCAAAGTATTTGATCAAGTAGTTAATGTATAAATTTTTTAGAATGTATTTTTATTATTTATGGCATAGATATCTGATACATTTGCTATTGTTTGATATTTTCTAGAGATTCCAAATATATTGACACCTAGTAGATGCATCGTGGCTAATATATATATTGGATTATTTGAATGATATGGATAAATATTAATTGGTTGCCTTGAGATTCGGTGGCATCATGGATATGAGATGGATCCCTCTAAGTTTTGATCTTGTTGTCATGTTCTTATGAGCATGTGAATGGTTGACCAACATTTTATGATGTGAAGTCAATGAGGAAACCATTGAGGTGGTGATTATTATGAAGGATTCTCATGCATTGCTAAAACTTGTAATATGTGGGACACCGATGGTTACTGATACACCAAAGTCTAAGGATGAGAGATGAGTGTTATCCCAATGGGCCACTTGCTTAGATAAGATCCACCCTAGGTTTACGATGAGATTTTTTGATGTTTAAATTGAAGTCATTTTAGACATGTGAAAGGAAGTGATAAGACTTGTGATATCATGAGTGTTATGTCACAAGTTAGACAAAAAAGGTAGTATTGTATGTGATAGCCTTATGTGAGTCTATATTAGATAAGGGATCACTTTGCAATTTTAGGTTTGTCATTTGGGTCTAGCTCATGCATGATATGTATGGGATGTTGTGTAAAGGGAAGAAGACCATAAGACCAATAATTTTTCTTAGTGCATGGATATATGAGAGGTTCCCTATATATTATCCATCTATATTGCCCCTTCTAATTGATGATAGGTTACTATAGAGTTATAAATTACTCTAGATTTCATCCTATTTTTTAGTCACATGCTACAAAAATTTGTTCTCACATTCGTTGGTTTGAGATGGAAAAGTTGTGATATAGAGCACGGGTTCTATTTTGCTTTCGATTCATTTTTTGCCTAAGTGTTGAAATCAAGTGGAAGTTGACAAGTGTCATCAACCGAGGCATCCTTTCTCAAGTGGAAATGCCAAGTGTCATCATTCAAGGCACCTTTCATACTTTTTATGAGTTAGTCAGAATGTGCCACGTGTCTCATAACAGGTCAATAGAATGTGCCAAGTGTCAATGTCCATGGTTACATATCAGCACCCACATTTTATCTCTTTGCAATGGAATGTTTCAAAAAGTTAAGTACCGAGATCAAGTAGAAAGTGCCAAGTCGCAATAGCAAAAGGTCTCAGTGTTTCTTTTCTAAAAGTGACGAAAGCTACCATGTATCCCAATTGAAGAGAGTGGAAGTCACCACAAGTTGGCATCCATAATATTTTTAGTTCAATGCCTTGGTTCAATTTTTGGTTGAAAGCCTTGATTCAATATTTTTGGTTCAATGCCTTAGTTCATGTGTAAATGATGCACAGTGTTGAACCATTGAACCATTTTTGGTTCAATCGATCAGTTTAACGGCTTAGTACAATTGGGTAGTTCAAAGGAGCATCCCAAAAAACCAAAGGGTTAAGTGCCCTTTTATAAGGCAATAAGGCAAAACCAAACCATTCAAGAAGATGCTACCAAGTGTCATCTACTAAACCCTTTCTACTCCATTCCCAAAAGCAGTGGAAGACGCTACGTCTTTTCTTAGAAGTAGTGGAAGCTGCCACGTGTCACCATCTGAAAGATCTTCTTCATGTTTCATTATTGAATAAAGATTATGGTGGATCCTAGGTTTTATTTCTAAAAGTGATGGAAGCTACCAAGTGTCACCATCCATAGGAGCCTAACATGTGTCCTAAATGTTTCCACAGTATAGCTAAAGAACAACAAAAATTTCCACGTGTCCTAAGTTGAAGCAAGCAGAGATTGCCACCTGTCCCTATGCCCCTTTTCAAAGTTTCTCAGTTAAGAGATGTAGTGAGTATTATTTCTATTAAACTATTGAAGTTTTGAGAAAGTGTATTGTGACAAGTGTCAAAGGTGAAACACTCCTAAGGAAATACACAAAAGAGTATAAGTAAAGCAAAAAGTTCCATGTGTATTGAATAGTTGTTGCGAAACATGCCAAGTGTCATCCTCTAGTGTCTCCTAAGTAGCAGAAAGATTGTCAAGGAATTGGATAAGTGTTACTTAGCATTTAAGAGAAGGGAGCATCTTGTAATCTATTACAGCCAATGAATAACCAGAAGATGAAGCATTTCAAAATCTATAAGATATCTTTCGTTAGACATGTTCAATTAGGGATAGATTTCATTTGGGCCATTAGATTGGGAACAAGCAAACAATATAGAGTGGATTCAAGGCTATAAATAAGGGTGCAGGGATCACCAGCTCATCAAAATCCATTATCAGAGAGAGAGTTTTGAGAGAGAATTATTGTAACAAGTTTAGACTTTCTAGAGCTATGGCTAAGTAATATCATTTGCTTTTGTCTCATTTTCTTGAGTTGAAAGGTTTATATAATTATATGTGTTTCTACACCTTTTATATGACTAGAAGATTCAAATAAGAAGATCAAACCATATGCCTTTGTTGATATTATTTGTGTCATTTGTAAAAATAGTCTAGACTGTAGATTTTCTAGAGATGAGATTAGGAATGTCATTGGCTTTTGTCTCATTTTCTTGAGTTGGAAGGTTTACATAATTGTACATGTTTTTGCACCTCTTATATGCTTGGAAAATTCAAATAAGAAGATTGAACCTTATGCCTTTGTTGACATTTTATGTATCTTAGTAAAAGAAGTCTACGCTGTGAGCCTCTGTTTCTATTATTTCAATCTTTTACATTGATCATGCACTTGTTTGCTCTTAAATGTAAATGAATCCTACATATAATCTCACTATGCTTAGGATTAAGGTTGAATTATATTTAGGCGCATCACCATAGATTAGATTTTATTTCATGCATTGTGTTTCTGATTTAAATTGCTATCCCTTTTCCCAGTATCTACTCAATTTAAAGAAGAGCCAACTTCTCTAAAACCTGGAGGTTGTTTCAAGACACAAGTCCCATATCTTGAAACTTCCCATTATTATTGATTAGAATCAAGCACAATTTTAAATCATCAATAGTTTTTTGGCATGCCTAATCGGACCAATCTTGAAGTCTCTTTCAAGATCATATGAACCAAAGAGCTATGAGAATTCATAGCTATGGACCTATAACCATATCATAATCTACTATAAATATAGGTATTCTTTTACCACCTTTGGTAACAAGTCCAAAAAGAAGAGCCAACCAATTTGTACCAATACCAATAGAAAATATGGGAGCCCCTATACCCCTAAGAAATTATGCAAGTTGGAATACTGGTAGTCCCTTAATTCTCCTAATACCACTAGCCATTTGGGACCCTATCCCAATGAAGGCCCTAAAAGATTTGCCTAAATTCAGTGGGCAAGACTCTAAAACACCTGAGGAACATCTTCAAGATGTATCAAATGTCTATGCTATACATGTCACACAACAAAATGTGGCCATAAGATTACTAACATCTTCTTTTAAAGGGAAATCTTTAGAATGGTATACATCTTTGACCCCAAATACCATATCTACATGGGATCAGCTTGGAGATATTTTCTTCGAGAGATTTGTAGAGAAGGGTGATAAGTCTTCTTTGTTACAACAGTTAATCACCATTCAAAGAGGACCACAAGAAGCCATGACTAACTTTAATTCCAAATTTAAAAAGACTTGGGATAGAATACCTGTTACAGCTAGACCATTACCAGGTATGGCCATAGTGTTTTATCTTAAGTCTTTAAATTCAGATATATCTATTATGATTCAGTCACTTGGAGGACATACTTTGCTAAAAGCTTATGAATATGCCATTAGAGCTGAGAATAATTTGATACATGCTAGAAAGTTACCTCCAAGGCCTCCCATCACATGTTCCCAAAAATTTCCTTGCCATTACCTCAAGAAGTTCCTAAATCTATAAGCCCACCTATGTCCATGTACACTTACCATCAACCACATGCTAAAGAAATTATCCCCACTCAGTCATCTGAGCTGGATGATATCAAAAATATCTTAAGGACATTTTATAATGAGCTAATCAATATAAAAGGATAGTAGAATACTTTCTCTAAGCCTCCATATCAAGGCTATTAAGGAAACAAATTTTCATCTCAGTCAAACCAATATCAGGGTCCTCCAAGACAAACTAACCATCAACCAACAAACCAATTGGTTGCAGTCCCCACACCCTCACAGACTATTCCTCCCAATTTAAATAGGGATATTGTTCTAGGGAAAAATAACTATGTAGATAACACTAATGCCTAGTGTTTCCCTTGCAACAATGCTCATGCACCTAGAGATTGTCCTATGGGTAATCTACAACAAAAGGTGGCAGAGCAAAGAAGAATGGATGGTCAGTTTGCAAGTTCTAGTGACAATCAATCCTACCAATCTTTCAATATGCAGAATTCAATCTTAATGGCTCAGATGCAAGAGATTTCCTTGCAAAAAGAGGAAGAAATAGCCCCAGAATACGCTTTGTTCTCATGGGTTGAAGATGAAGAATCAGTTTTTTTGAATGAAGCTTCTATTTACAAAAAACTAGTAGTGCAATCAGATTACTATACTAGATCAAAGAGAAGAATTCTAGAATAGCCTAAAGTTGTAAAAAATGAAGCTATGGAGAATCCTTCATTTAAAAATCATCAACATGCAACTGTTAGACAAGAAATGCTTCAACCAGTGCAGAATCAAGAAGTTCCTGAACAAGTTCAAAGAAAGATAAGATATCCTAATCTTCCAAGAATTTAGACTTTTGGACCAATGAATGTGGTAGATCAGTTGAAGATGACCCCATCACAAGTATCAATTCGGGACATGTTGGCTATTCCTGAACAAAGGATATTGTTACAAAAAGCTCTTCAAAATCAAGCAATACCCAAATATACGGAAGGACTTACTGATAAAAGAAAGTTCAAAGACACAATTCACCTACAGACAATAGCCTTAGTGAATAATGCATCAAAGGTAAGCCAATCCAAACCAGATTCCTTCCATTTTACTAAGATAGGTGACTAGACTAAGCATAATTAGGAAAAAGAAAATAAATAGTTGTTAGCTATGACGCATAGTGACCCATATGAAAATTATAGCTCTACTGGTTTGGGCACTTATGTTATTTTTGATGAGGACCATGAAATAATGAATGTTTTAAAAGAAGAGACACCAATTACCTAAGAATTCAGAAAGGATTCAGAGATTTGGACATTAAATTTTGATGGGGCTAGAAATAAGAATGGTGCTGGAGCAAGAATTTGTCTTACTGCTCCAAATGGTGAAATTTTTTTAAGGGCTATCCATTTTCAATTTGCTTGCACTAATAATGATGTTGAGTATGAATCTTTAGTACATGGACTCCTATTAGCCAAGAAAAAGGGAATAAAGAATATAATAGTAAAAGGAGATTCAAAATTAGTAGTAAAGTAAATTAGAGAAAATGCAATAACAAAGAATGTCAGAATGAAATCCTATAAGCATAGAATCTTGGACTTAATAGAAGATTTTGAAGCTTTTGATATTGAAGTAGTTCCTAGGACTCAAAATTTTGAATTTGATAGGATGGCACAGATTGTTTCATAGTTTGATCCAGCAACTGACCTATTAGTTAACAATGAATCAATAAAGGTTATAGTAAGGCCAGCTATTCTTGATAATGATGAGCATTGGCAAGTATTTAAGAATGATTCTCAAGTACTCTCATTCTTGCAACAATTAGGGGAATTTATTGATCAACTGCAACCAAATATTGAAGAAGCATATGAGGATCAAATTATACAATCAAAGAATAATAAGCTTCCCAAAGGTTTAATCACTTTAGAAAGCCTTTTTAATCCAGAAGATGTAAGCTTGGAGAAGAAAAGATTCCAAGCAAACAAAGTAGCTTATTCTGAAATAGAAGTGAGTGAAGGGAAAAAATTAAAAGTTGGAAACTCTACAACTTAAGAAGAAAAGGAGAGGCTAATTGAATTATGCAAAAAATATGGCAGAGTCATATCCTGGAGCTATGAAGACCTTCATGGATATAATAGAGATATCATTCAACACACAATAGAGCTGACTAAAGGTTCTAAGCCTGTCAGACAAAAATAGAGACCAGTGAATTTGAGAATTGAGCCTCTAATGGTAGATGAGTTGCAAAAACTTTTAGACTCCAAAATATTTTTTCCAATCAAACACTCAACCTGGGTATCAAATTTGGTATTAGTTAGGAAAAAGAATGGTGATATAAGACTTTGTGTAGATTTTAGAGATCTAAACAAAGCATCTTTGAAGGATCACTATCCGTTGCCCTCCATGGAACATATTCTACAAACTGTGGCTGGATTAGAGAGATTTTATTTGCTAGATGGTTTCTTGGGATACAATCAGATTTGGCTGGCTAAAGAAGACCAATACAAGACTTCTTTCACTACTAAGTGGGGAACATTTGCATATGCTAAGATGTCATTTGGCCAGTCAAATGTTGGAGCCACTTTCTAGAGAGCTATGGATGTTGCATTTTAGGAATTGATAAATAAAATCATCTTGATTTATCTTGATGATCTTACTATTTTTTCAAAGAATGTTGCTAATCATTTAGAAGCTGTGTTTAAAAAATGTCAAGAATTTAGAATATCCTTGAATCCTAAAAAATGCATCTTTGTGGTTCCTCAAGGTAAATTATTAGGACACATAGTATCTAAAGAAGAATTTTTTATAGACCCAGAAAGAGTGGTAGCTATAATGAACTTACCTCTTCTAGTCAATAAGAAAGCAATTCAATCTTTCTTTGGAAAGATTAATTTTGTTAGTCAGTTCATATCTGACTTTGCAGGCTTAGTAAGACCAATAACACTTTTGCTAAAAAAAGACCTAATTTTCAAGTGGAATACGGAAGGAAGGCAAGCCTTTGAAGAGGTCAAGAAATCCATTTCAATAGCTCCAATACTTAGAAACCCAGTTTTTTCTAAACCTTTTGTAATGTATGTATATGGAGGAGAGCTCAGTATTGTTGTTGTTCTAACATAGAAGGATGATAAACAAGAGGGAGATCATCCAATAGCATTTTTCTCAAGGACGCTTAGGGAATATGAAACTAGATATAACTTTGTGTAAAAATAAGCTTATGTTATGGTAAAAGCTCTAAAAATTTTAGGCATATAGTATCAGGAAGTAAAATTTTGATACTTGTGGCACATCCAAGTGTTAGAGAATACATCATGGAGGGTGAAATTACTAAAAAAAGATCAAACTAGATAACTAAGATCCTAGAATATGATGTATAAGTCAAACCCACTATATTAGTTAGAGGTAAGGGTTTGTGCCAATAAATAACTCAAGAGTTTGAAAAGATGATACCTAAAGAAATGAATTTAGGAACAAAAGAAGAAATTGTATTGAGAATACAAGAAGTTGATCAGGAATCTTGGGTTATAGATAGGATTCATTTTATGAAAAATGGGATTTACCCAAGAGAACTCCCTCAAAATAAGAGGAGATAATATAGGATATAAGGAGTTCATTTTGTTTTAATTGAATAGGTTCTTTTAAGAAGAAATTCTGATGGTAAATTGTTAAGATGTGTAGAAAAGGATGAGGCTAAGAAAATACTACATGAAATGCATCATGGAGAATCAGGTGGACATTTTTTAGCCATAAATATAAGTGAAGTAGGTTATTTCTAGCCTACTTTATTTATAGATTGTTATCAGCTAGTTAAGAATTGTAAATCTTGTCAATATTATGTGGGGATGAGAAGGAATGCAGCCATGCCTCTTAACCCTATAATTTTGGATGAACCTTTTGCTCAATAGGCTCTTGATTTCATTGGAATGATAAATCTAGTATCTAGTATGGGTCACAAATGGATCTTAACAGCCATAGATTATTTCACTAGATGGACCGAGGCAGTCCCACTCAAGGAAGCAACAGAAAATGTGATCCTAGATTTTCTAGGGAGTATCACTACTCATTTTGGAGCTCCTCACACCATAATTTTAGATAATGCTAAAGCATTTTTAGGGTCCAAAGTATTAGACTTTACATTAAAGCATGGAATATATCTGAAAAAAATTTCTAATTATTACCCTCAGGGTAATGGTTTGGAAGAATCAACTAATAAGAACTTGATTAGACTCATCAAAAGAATAGGGGTTGATCATCACAAGGAATGGCATAAAGTGCTTAATTTAGCACTGTGGGCTGATAGAATTACACCTAAATAGGTGATCAAAATGTCCCCATTTGAATTGGTATATGGGAAACCTATTGTAATTCCCCTAAGCTTGGAGATTCTTACTCTCCAGTTGATCAAATAGATTGAAACTGAAGAAAATGGCCCCATGTAGGTTAGACTTGCAAAACTTCTAGAAGTTCAAGAAAAGAGAGATGCAGCACATGATTCAATGATTAAACATCAGAAAATAGTTAAAGATTGTTTTGATAAAAGGAATTAAAATCCTCATTTTGAAATAGGCTCAATTATTTTAAAATGGGATGTAAGAGCTACCAAACTAGGTCAACACACTAAGTTTGAAGCATTATGGACTGGCCTTTATAGAATTCAGGCATGTAAATAGAAAAATTCATTTGAGCTAGAAATGATGGAAGGTGAACCTAAAGAGATTCAAATGAAATCTATTTGAAACATTTTAGTTAAAACTCTATTTTCTAGCAATTTTAGATCATGCAGGAGTTGGGGTTTCTTTTGTGTAGGCTCGAAAGTCCTTGAGGTCACCAATAACTGTAGAGTTATAAATTACTCTACATTTCATCCTATTTTTCAATTGCACACTATGAAATTTTGTCCTTGCATTCATTGGTCTAAGATGGAAAAGTTGTGATATAGAGCACGGGCTTTATTTTTCTTTTGATTCATTTTTTGCCTAAGTGTTGAAATCAAGGGAAAGTCGACAAGTGTCTATCGACTAAGGCATCCTTTCTCAAGTGGAAATGCCAAGTGTCATCATTCAAGGCACCTTTCATACTTTATACGAGTTAGTCAAAATGTGCCACATGTCTCATAGCGGCTCAATGGAATGCACCAAGTGTCAGCGTCCATGGTTACATATCAGCACCCACATTTTATCTTTTTGTAGTGGAAGGTTTCAAAAAGTTAAGTATCGAGATCAGGTGGAAAGTACCAAGTGGAAATAGCGAAAGGTCTCAGGTATCCCAGCTAAAGAGAGTGAAACTCACCACATGTCGACATCTAAAATATTTTTGGTTTAATGCATTGGTTCAATTTTTGGTTCAAAGCCTTGATTCAATATTTTTGGTTTAATGCCTCAGTTCATGTGTAAACAACATGAAGTTTTGAACCATTGAACCATGTTTGGTTCAATCGGTCAGCTCAATGGCTTAGTATAATTGGGTAGTTTAGAGGAGCATCCCAAAAAAAAGGGTCAAGTGCCCTTTCAGAAGGTAGTAAGGCACAACCAAACCATTCAAGTAGAGGCTTCCAAGTGTCATCTACCGAGCCCTTTGTACTCCATTCCCAGAAGTAGTGAAAGATGCCACATCTCTTCCCAGAAGTAACAGAAGCCACCACGTGTAACCATCTAAAAGATATTCTTCATGTTTCATTGTTGAATAAAGATTGTGATGGGTCTCAAGTTTTATTTCTAAAATTTATGGAAGCTACCAAGTGTCACCATCCGTAGGATCCTAACATGTGTCCCAAATATTTCCATAATATAGCTAAAGAATAGTGGAAATTGTCATGTGTCCTAAGTTGAAGCAAGCAGAGATTGCCACCTATCCCTATGCCCCTTTTCAAAGTTTCTTGAGTAAGAGATGTAGTGAGTCATATTTCTGTTAAGCTATTGAAGTTTTGAGAAAGTGGATTGTGACAAGTGTCAAAGGTGAAACACTCCCAAGTAAAGACACAAAAGAGTATAAGTAAAGTGAAAAGTGCCATGTGTCTTCGATAGTTGTTATGGAACATGCCAAGTGTCATCCTCCAGTGTCTCCTAAGTAGCAAAAAGATTTTCAAGGAATTGGCTAAGTATTACTTAGCATTTAAGAGAAGGGAGCGTCTTGTAATCTGTTACAGCCAATGAATTTCCAGAAGATGAAGCATTTCAGAATCTATAAGATATCTTCTGTTAGACATATTTAGTTAGGGATAGATTTCATTTGGGCCATTAGATTGGGAACAAGTAGACAATCTAGAATGGATCCAAGGCTATAAATAAGGGTGTAAGGATCAATGGATCATCAGAATCCATTATCAGAGAGAGTTTTGAGAGAGAATTATTGTAGCAAGTTTAGACTTTCTAGAGCTGTGGCTAAGTAATATCATTTGATTTTGTCTCATTTTCTTGAGTTGAAAGGTTTATATAATTGTACATGTTTTTGTGAATTTTATATGATTGGAAGATTCAAATAAGAAGATTAAACCCTATGCCTTTGTTGATATTATTTGTGTCATTTGCAAAAGTAGTCTAGACTATAGATTTTTTAGAGCTGAGATTAGGAATGGCATTTGCTTTTGTCTCATTTTCTTGAGTTGGAAGGTTTACATAACTGTACATGTTTTTACACCTCTTATGTGATTGGAAAATTCAAATAAAAAGATTGAACCCTATGCCTTTGTTGACATTTTCTATATCTTAGTAAAAGAAGTCTACACTGTGAGCCTCTGTTTCTATTGTTTCAATCATTTACATTGATCATGCACTTGTTTTCTCTTAAATGTAAATGAATCCTACATATAGTCTCATTGTGCTCAAGAATAAGGTTGAATTACATTTAGGCGCATTGCCATAGATTAGATTTTCTTTCTTGCATTGTGTTTCTTATATAAATTCCTATCCCTTTTCCCGGTATCTAATCAATTTAAAGAAGAGCCAGCTTCTCTAAAATTTGGAGGTTGTTTCAATATGCAAGTCCCATATCTTGAAACTTCCCATTGTTGTTGATTAGAATCAAGCACAATTTTAAATCATCAATAGTTACCTCAAGTCTTGTGATGGAGATAAGACCATGTAGTGTGGGTCATGAAAGATGTTCTAGCCTTAAAAACTATCACATCAAGGAAGATGATGTGGAAACCCTAAAATTAAATAACATCCATGTGGCCTAGTGGTCTACCATTTCAATAAAATTGGAATGTGTATAAATGGCAAGCCACTACACTTCATGGATGGGGATATATCTAGTGGTGCATATACTGGGATAGGTAGGTCTCCCCCATCTGATAGTTCCTCTAGGAGTGTCAATTGACTAGGTATGACATGATAGAGAGCTGAGAGGAAGAGGAGGAAGAATGGTATTTATTGAGATACTAGTGATCAAACCTTAATGTACTAAACCTTGGGCTAGTTTAGCATGATAGTTAGAGGTAATAGATCCAATAGGAGGATATGTGATGGATGTGGATGTAAGAGCAAAAAAGGCACCATAATAGAGGTAGTAAAAATTACCATTTGCTCCTTAGAGATGGAGGGACCATTAGGTTGAGGAGACCCAAGTGCTCTGTTTGGAACATAGGGATTTAATAGCCACTCCAAGACATAATTGGTCCATAGAGACACCCATATGGAGAGGATTGTGGTGGGATCAATTGGTGACTCCAAAATTTGCATTTTTTTAGAGGTAAATAGTAAATGAGGTGCTTAAAGGGCAAAATTATGGGGAGATAATGATTAGAAACACCACCATTAGTGATAAATGTTGTAAAAGTGATTTAAGTTTTTGATATAGGATACTAGTTATATTTTGATTATGTTAGATAGATGATTTGATGTGTGTGTGTGTGTGTGTGTGTGTGTGTGTGTGTGTGAGAGAGAGAGAGAGAGAGAGAGAGAGAGAGAGAGAGAGGGGGGGGGGGGAGGAGAGAGAGAGAGAGAGAGAGAGAGAGAGAGAGAGAGAGAGAGAGAGAGAGAGAGAGAGAGAGAGAGAGAGAGAGAGAGAGAGAGAGAGAGAGAGAGAGATCTAATGTCTATTTAGTTTTGGTTTTATAGATCATGTGATAGAGAATATCATATGGGGAGCCCTAGTTATGTCTATGCACCATGACATTTTATATGGAGTGTTAGCACCATATGACACTATTACTCTGGATGATCCTAAGTTTCTATTTACCCTAGCCCAAGAAAGATAATTTAGACTGGTGGGAGAGGATATAAGGTAGCTACATGCATATAGTGATGGATTATAGCCATTGAAATGGGTTAGAGAAGGAGAGGCACATGCCTGGTAGGAGCTAACACAAGAGACATTCATGCACATGGTGAACACCATCAAGCTAGGATAGGTATAAGCTCAAGTGGCCAATTTATAGGGATAGGTTGTTTGATTTAGATCTTAAACTACCTTTTTATAAGTCATTATTAAGAGGGGATAGTCATAGGCATTAATGGGTAGTGTGGTTAGGCCACATGATAGACATGATAGAGAATAACCTTATAGCTAGAGCTATTATATGTTGTACTTTGTATTATATAAAACACATGATATATATATTGATGTTGATAGTTGTATTTATCTCATGAGTTATCCTTGGATTTGGATGTGGATGCATGGATATATATATATATCCATGCATCCACATCCAAATCCAAGTAAAAATCCTGAGATAAATACAACTATCAACATCAATATATATATCATGCATTTTATATAATACAAAGTACAACATATAATGATAGTTGTATTTATCTCATGAGTTGTACTTAGATTTGGATGCATGGATATATTTTATTTCTATCACATGTTCTTATCTTTTGTTGTATATGTTATGGGAAATATGTGATGTATGCTTTGTTTTTTAGCATAATGTGATACATGCATGGTTGAAAATAAAAAGTAAAAGATGATTTTGGAAAGTATAATTAATCAAAATAAATGTAATTCACACTATATCATCATGGGAAATGTGTAATAATAAAATATGACTAAATATAATAAACTAAATATGATAAAAAGGGACATGTTTTTAAACCATGTAGATATTTTCCCTAAATTTTAAAAAAAAAATCATAATATATCACATTGGGAAGTATGAAAATTTTATAATAGAAATGGAAAGCATGTGAAAAAGAATTTGTATAAAAACAAAATTATTAATTAAATTAATCATACTAAATCAAGATGGGAAGTATAAAAGGAAAGACACAATGTAAAATGAAATTAAATTGATCCCACTAATTTAAGATGGAAAGTATGAAAATTTTAAGAAAATCGTTGTAAGCATACACATAATCAAAAAATAATAAATAAAAGTGAAAGACTTATGAATCAAGCATAACACATACTAAATCAAACTGAGAAGTATTTTAATGACATGTAACTCATAATCAAACACTACTTATCTCAAATTTGATGCATATAATTTCATTGTGACATGGTTATAGTGGGAAATAGGTATTGGAATATTTTGTGAGGAGGGTTCAGTCCTATCCATGGTCTTACACTGTAACTCACAAAGGGAACATCAAAGAAGTGGAAATAACTATGGGAATGATTTAAAATATGTTTGTAATATGGTAATTTGTGAGGAGGGCCTAGTCCTATCTATGGTATTACACTAAAACTCATAAAGGGAACACCAAATAAGTGGATATAAATATGGGAATGAATTAAAATATGTTTTTAATATTGTAATTTATGGGGAGGGCATGGTCATATCCATAGTCCTACACTAAAAATCATAAAGGGAAACACCAGGGAGAATTATCTATTAAAAAAATAATATTTCTCAAGGGGAAATATTAAGAATTTTATAATGAAAAAGGGAATGTAAAAATCATTGAATATGAATCTATGAGAATACCTTAGGAAACATGAGGCAAACTAGGTACACAAAAGAGACACTAAAAGTCTAGTGACCATTAAAATACAAAGGATGCATGCTCATAATGAGCACAAAGTTATATAGTCAAATAGGTGAGATACTAATATTGACTCATGCTAGTTATATGAATAATAAAATTAAAATGGAATTACCTTCCCAAAAACATGTTTCCCATTCCTTAAGACCACTTACAGTGCCATCAGTCTACTGTGAAGATTGGGTACTTGTGTGAGAAAGTAGGAATCACTAGAAGATGTTTTTATTTCCCTTTCCCAATCTACTAGCCTACCACACCTCAATGGACCTTAACTCTATCATGAGTCCAAATATGGAGTTTGAGATTCAATTATAAAATGTATATGTGTTATGAATCATGTCTTTTAGTATGATTTAACTTTTGAAATTATATGTTGACATTTGTATCATTAACTATTTTTTAAATTATTTGGAGTTTAATTATTTTTTGGATTTTATAAGTACTCTTCCATATGATTTTGAATAACCAACATGATTGATAAAATTGATACACATAAATGAGCTTTAGACTTTGGTTAAAGTAAGAAAAGGATCTGAAGACATGACTGACTAAACACTTAGGCTTACCTATGAAGGAGTACGTAATCTCACTTTTTAATCATATTTATGATTACTATGTGAAAGGAGATAAAGGAATAAAAAGAGATCCAAAGTAGATCAATAAAATAGGAGTACAATGAGATGTCTTATTTTTTTAATTGATCACATGTTGAGGAAATATTACTAAGGGGATAAATTATTGTATAACCAAGTCACAATAATAGTTATTTGAGTTGTTAGGATAAGGTAGGAAATAATCATTAGAAAATAAAAAGACATCCATGAAAGAAATGAAATCATAAATATAAGCATACAATCTTGGAAAGAATGAAAATAATTCATAATAAAAAATGAGAGTAAATAAAACCATATACAACACATAATGCATAATATAAATATCCATGTAAAATAGATAGGTGAAACTAGATTCAACATATAGTCAAATAATATAAGATATATAAAAGTGGATCACAAGTCCAATCTAAAATCATAATGAAAAATAAAGTGAAGGAACACCATGTCATGTTCACAAATATTCATAAATTTGTCCAAAAATGTTATCCATGACATATGAAACATCTCTATGAAGTTGTATCCTAATAGTAACTAAAGTCTCATCAATCCTCATGGAAATTTGTGTAAGGACCTCTCTTTGAATCTCCTCAATAGAAAATATAGCCATAGATGAATAAACATTCTCATGAGGGATATCATGCATAAAAGGATATGAATAGGTTTTTGAATAGGAATGGTATATGTAGGATAAGAAGGAGGCACCACTGATGGAGAAGGAGCCATGGGAGGGAAGGAATCATAGGTGGGAAAGAAGTCATAAGTGAGGAATAAGGTTCCATGGGAAAATAAAGGGGAGATTTATTACATGAGTGACCTATATAAGGAGGAATAGTAGGTGAAGTAATCTTTATAAGGTGATCATGAATGTGTTATTAGAGAATGAAATAATGATCAGTATGATGGCAATTAGATGGTGCTAAAGATAATATACCTCTCCATATTTAGGGATATATCTAGGTAAAAACTTGGGAGTAGGTATATCCTTATCTTTGGGATCAGCAAGGGTGGGATGTAATGTCTCAATATATTTCCTAAGCCTCTAGTAATGAGTGGACAAGTGAGTATTTATCCCATGGAAGTAAATATATGCTTGTTAGTAGACTTTGGGGGCTTACTAATGGATGAGGTAGAAGGAGAAGTTGGGAAAGATTTATATGACTAGTAATGTTTAGTTTAATCATTGAAAATTTTATGAATATCATAATAAGTTTGATTTCCCCATTGAGTGGGCATGGGATCAAGTTATGGTAAAGGAATAAGGACATCACCCAAGAAAGGCATGATAATTTTAGAAACTAGGATAGATTCATCTAAAGGTAAAGTAGGATTAGAAATAGGATGAGGCTTAATTAAAGGTAGAGTGGGAGTAAGAACTATACTAAAACCAATTAAAAAGAAAGTTGGAAATGCAAAAGGCTTAAAACTAGTATCTAGCATCTCTAGGAGAAGCAAATTAAAATAATATTGGTATCTAGAACAATAGTAAGGACCAATCATGGCATGATCCATGAACATGCTTCTAAGAGGTTTTACTAAGATTAAAGTTGTATCATGCTATCTCTCCATCTCTACCCTATAAAAAATAGGAAGAATACTATAATTAGGCACAATGAAAGAAGGAATATAATAAGATAAATGAAAAGACTAATATAAAGAAGTATAATATCGAGGAATCTCAACATCTCTAGTTTGGACAAATCTTCCTATAAATGGATCATTTAAAGCATAACCATCATCATAATCAGGTGTATGTAGGTTTATGGTATAGTAGGTGTGATATTGTCATCAAAAGTCTCATGATGAATAAATTGTCTATTCTTGGTTAAGATTGTAGGTATATCATTAATGGAAAGTTCATGTGATGAAGGTTAAAAATATAATGGAAGTTGGGAGATGATATGAGGGGATAGGTCATAATTTTTTTATTTTGAAGCTTATTTCATTTGGATCATCATTAGAATCGAGGAGGTTAGGTGGTATGTTCCCGATGAGTTTAGGGTGACAATTAAAACCTTAGGTAGAATTTAAAGTATAATTTAAATGTTGATATTCCCTAAATGGGATAACAGGAAAGGGTTTTGTTGTAGCCATATATTGTACACTAGGAGAGGGTGTCAGATCCTCTCCCATATTTTGATAATAAAGGATTACCTCTAGGCATATGGGTTGCTTATAGAAGAGGTAAAACTCTAGGTTAAAGGGATAGCTCCCTTTATTTGAATCTTAAAATTACACACTATTGGAGGTTTGTCAATGATGTATCCAAGGTGACCAGTGATGTTGATGAGGTGTTATGTGTGCTAGTATGATAATGATAAAGTGTGTTTCAATGAGCTTTACTATTCTTGGATAGTTATTTACTATTTGAATTGCATAGGTAGATGGTGGTATTATTGATGGTGTGGTCATGTTACATATATCCTATGGAGTTTTATGAGTGATTTGGGATCTTATGGATGTGAAATCAATTCATTAGAGTAGTCATATGTATGACTAGGTTCTTCTAGTCATCCTAGTAATTTAGACTAAGTGAGTAGTTTAATGACATCATATTTCACATATGTGAAGTTTTAAGGAGAATTTCTATACATGGATATACATCCCTATGAAAGGTGATCATGTGGGTCAAATTTTAGGTCATGAGGTTGAGTGTATCAAAAGTTATTAAGGTATAAAGTTGGCCTTCCAAGCAGATTATAGTGGTTTCTATACTTAGTCAAATTTGTAAGAGGATATATAATGGTGAGTGTTCAAAATATCTAATGGTGAGCATATAATCTAATAGATGAAGATCCAATAGTGAGTATATGATTATTAAAATAGAGATCAATGGAGCATGTGAAGTTAATATGCCAAAGGATATTAATAAGGTATATGGGGTTACCAAGTGGTGGAAAATCATTGGAGACTAACTACAAGGTATATAAAGGGTATTTGGGGATACCAAGTGTCTAGATCTCATAAATGAGGATGTAACATCAATGGTGAGTGATGCAAGGTTAAGACTAGAATACTTCCTATTGATGCTTATAGATGTATCATATGTGCTCTTAGTGTCTAAAGGACACTTCTCATTTTAGAATTCAAGAAATTCAAATCATGAGTAGCAGGTTATGGTAATATAGTTACCTCAGGTGAAATAGTAGCAAATCAATAAACTATTCCTCGATATTTATATTGATTAGTGGTTGGGAACCACCATGGCCAAACTTAGTGAAATACAAGAGATCTATGGTATTATCAATGAATCTATGATCAAGTTCTAAACTAAAACTAAATCTAAACTAATATTTATGATAAAGTTTAAACTAGAGTGATCTGGTTAAAAAGAATCAAAAGGAAGGGTATAATAGAAAGAATATGTTCTAAATTTTAGTCCAAATATTATGACAAATTTTAAATTTCATCAGGACATACATTCATACCAATACATGACATGAAATAACTTTAGCACAAATATTACCATGTACCAGGAAATTCTCTAAGGAAAGGATGGAACAATGCAAATAAGAAACTAAATTCAATTTAAACATTTAATTCATAGGAAAATTACATTAACACATCTACAAGGGAAGAAAGATTAATGAAATTAACCTAATATATTTCAATTAACCTACCATAATCACAAATTAACACTTTGCATTCACATATGTATATCTAGAATCAATTAAAAACCATTCAAATTTAGAACTCCAAATAGATAAATGAGAGAGAAGCCATATGATAATTGAAATAAACAATTTTGGACAAAATTATTAGTATTCATTGCTTGTTTTAATTAATCTAAGTTTAAAAATTAATTTTGGTCTAAAAACTCTTCCCCTTTTTTCAAAAATGGTGGTACTACCTTTTAAAGGAGACTAAGGAAGTACACTAGCTAGTTATGAGATTACAAATGTACAAAGGTATGGAAAACTATCCTTCTACAAAATTATTTAATGTATTCCCTTTTCCAAAGTGAACTAACCTATAGGTAAATGCGCTAACAAACTTTCACATGCCTTTACAAAAAAGAATATTCTACTTTTAAATATTATAAAGTTTCTTACAATGTGGAATATTGTTAACTAGCTGGGTGGGCCCTATGGTGAATAACTACCCTATTGTTACTTAATAATATTAATGGATTTTTGAAGTTGCTTATCAACTAGCCTTATGTTGACAATTGGATCTAAGATAGACTTTTCCTCCTAGTCTACCACGTCATCAAAATCTCTATCATTCCTAGCCATTACTTCTTTGATACTCCTTACCTCAACAATATTCACATCTGTAGTCAAGATCATGACCATGACCTTGCTATTGTCATTCCAAGATTTACCTTAACTCTTGCTCCTGACCTCTTACATAACCAAGGTGACCTTATGCTTATAATTATCATCTCTAATAATGCCTAGGGATTTAGGTGTGGTAGGATTAGTAATCATGGTGCCCAAAAGTTGTTCAATCCTACCTATCAACTCTTCATCATACCTCAAGAGCCTCTCTAAGTATATTAACCATGTACTCAAACCCTATATTTTATCCATAATTATTCACATATTTTAGTTTAGATGGGCTAGGCTAATGGTCCTGAACCTAGGAATCTAGCCCTCAACTAGTATTTTGATTAACTCTTTCATTTTGTCTCTTAAACTTTTCCATTTGGATAATAAACCATTAGAAACTTCATATTCATGAGATA
Source organism: Torreya grandis (assembly GCA_037957365.1). Lineage (NCBI taxonomy): Eukaryota > Viridiplantae > Streptophyta > Pinopsida > Cupressales > Taxaceae > Torreya > Torreya grandis. The sequence continues at coordinate 1,370,388 of JARHVA010004061.1, forward strand.
AAGGAATCTACCTTGTCTTCATTTATTTTAAGGTTTAAACATGTCATAGAAAGATGCTTCAAACATATTCATCATCTCTTATCGAACTGATAAGACAACATGTGTGTCAAGATTCTCTTTTTGCTTATATAAGTTTTCTATTTTCTTATATAGGAATTTAATGCCTAATTTTAGTTAGGATTAGTGGGCATAAGCTATTCCAACCATGTCTTCTTCATGATTTGGGTTTTCACTAGGTCCATGACCTCCTAATGTAGTTAGGCCCACAAAAGGTTTAACTTTTTAAAATTTGAACTCCTCACTCCCAACCATGGTCTTGTTTATTGTTACCCTCTCTAAGACTACTATCTCCAAATTAGATTGCACACTTACTATTGAATATGTGATATTTGGAGGTTTTAGGACCTATATATGTCTACTTCTTTAGGCTTCAAGGGTGTCTATCTAAATTCTACATGACCCTTCTATGGTGGTCATCCTTCTTTCCTCTTCTTCCTTCATTAAAGCCAATATCCATGGCTTGACCTCATCATGAATAGTAATGTTAATTATTTGGGTCATAGCCCATGAATGTTGCAATTTTAAAATCTTTTCCATCTTCCCATAAATAAACCATTAAGGGATGATGGGATTATCTTCACTAAATAGATAAATGTCACTCAAAGGATGAGTGAAGGTTAACTTTGTCTTATTATTTTTAACTAAGAGTAATGCAAACTCAACCTTCCTTTTGAGGGGTGCAATTGGAACCAGGTCCATTTCAATTTCCTTCCTCTTTTCTTGTCCTGATTCCTTGGTTTAGGTCTAAATTTCCTCAACTTGTTCTTATTCATCTGATCTATATGCCTCATCAAGCACCTTAAGTGCATCTTCCACTATCTCATCAAGAGCCAATGAAATCATGTCAATATACTCTATTAGAGACTCTAGTCTATTAGATTGAGATGAGGATGATGGTCCTTCCCTAGGTCTTTCTTTCAATTTCTCTTTACCCAGTCCTTATGCCACTTGCGCTTGAGGTTGTTGTAGTGTTTGTTCTAGAGGGGGCTTGGAAGAGGGTCTAGGTCATATGTGGTACTATAGGGGTCACATCTACCAAATCTCACTAGGAGGCTTCTCATCCCTAGTCAGCTTGATCTCAAGCTTAATGTTATGATTCTCTAACCTAACCAACACCACTATGAAATTGGTGGCCCTAATGTACATCATGTCATAAACACCAAGTCTATGCTCATATGGGTAATTCATGGTTTTAGACTTTAAATGTATAGTGCCCCTATTATGAGGGTCCCATTGCCTCAAATTATCCAATTGTAAGTTGATGGAGTCTCTATGTTTGGAGATGACATTCACATTCTCCCAATTCTATAACATAGTTCTACTAATGGTCAAAGGGAAGGGGTGAAGGATTAATTTCCTTTTCTACTTGTACACACCATCTATACCATTGAAGAGTTAGTATGCAATCTCTTGTTCTACCAATTTGATTGCAACATGGACTAGTAGTTTTATGGGTTAAACTAGGGTCCATTCTATTCTTATCACCATGAAATATGGATACAATCAGATGTACCCCATTAAATATACATGATTTTTGACTAGAGGGATAACCCTACCCATGTGGATCCCTATAATAGATTATACCAAATTTTGATATACATAATCATAAATGAATTTTATGTTGTGTCTATACTTTAATATGTGTAAGTTGGAATAATGATGGTAAATAGTGTGTCTCCCATTAGGTGACCAATTATTTATAACACAAATCTTGATAGTGGCTAGGAGGCCATCTAGGAGATAAGACATCATGAAAAGTGGTTGTTGGTTTTCTTATTAATGGTTGTGAACTATTATTTTAAACAAATGTTAATCATCTCACCAATTGAGGGTGTAAGTCCCTTCTCTACCATAAAGTATATCTAGGTCACCCAGATATTATTAACATGTGTGGCAGAAGGGGCTCTAGATAACCTATTTAGTAAGGCCATGATTATTTTTATCCCTTAAAAAAATTAAAAAATTGGTATTTTACCAATAGGGTCTTGGATTACATGGGTTCTAGTAATCAGTAATGGGGAAAGGATAGTTTCCAATTCATACTTACTAATCCATGCTCCAATTATAGGCAAGTCTATATGGGGCTTGCCTAGATTGTAGTAGCTCTAAAATGTGAGGGAGGAAATATATGCTACTTTTCTAAGAGTATGTTCATGAAATATCTAATCTTTCTCAATTTTATAATCAATGAAAATGGGGGAAATAAACTCTATGTAGTGAAATACCTTAGGATTTACAACAACATAGTTTAGATTAGTCATCTCGATGGAGACTAGATAAATGGATCTATGGAGGATCATATAATTATTATATTCTTCCCTTGTGATGACTTAAATCTCCTCAATTTTCTAAAAATATCTTGGATGAGTTCTTGTTTCTAGGTTGAATGCCATAGCATCAAAGTGTGTATCCTTGAAGAGTTTTCCCTCCTTGTCTGAAGCTAGGTATAACTCTATGTCATCTTTTTATTATTGCCTTTGAGCTGCCATGATTGTGAAGCTTGCAAATTGCTCACTAATGGTCTTCAAGTAGCCTTTGGATTAGTTTATTCTTTCTTAGATAATAATTTAACTCTATTTGGCTTGACTATGATTGATTAGAATTCAAATTAGGGTTTTTTATATGGAGACCAGGGCTATTTTACAACACTAATGGTGATGGTAGCTCAGACTTAAGCTAATTTGTGCCTTAGATTTTATTAAGAACCTTTCCTTTATACCTTTTCATTTTTATGCCCACTAAATATTTTATTTTTTTAATTTTATGCTTATGTGGTGCCTAGGTGGCATCTATTTAAAAGCTTTCATGACATTTTTCATAAATGATTTAAAGGGATTAGTCAATGTATTTTAAATCCTTCTTATGCTTCATGCCATCAAATCTTTAGTCAGAGATGAACATGGACCATTGATTATGATCTTGGGTGTTACATGTGGTTGGTTGCCTTTGTATTGGGATCTATAGTTGTACCACTTAGCACCTTCATGGGCATCTTGGGATTTACATTTCATCAATGAACACATGCTCACCACATGTCAATCTCATGGGCCTTTAGGGTCTCATTGAATAGTCTCTATCGATTACACTCCATCTGATCATGCTCTATGATGAATCATATGCCATTGATCTTGAAAATTGAATGCACTTTAATTAAAAATGAAACATAAGAAGGGAATTAGGCTAAATACTTTAGGCTAAATTTTATTTCATGTTAATAAACATGTCATAAACTTTAGGCTAAAATATTTTAAGCTAAGTTTTAGAGCACATATAAAGGGGACCTGAATAATAAGTAGACTTAGTGTAAAGATTTAACCTAGGGTTTTATCATGTTGATAAACATAATAAAAAATTAAGTTAAAACTTTAAGGTAAATTTTAAGGCATAGGGACTTCTTGTTGAATTAAAACATAATACAATTATTTTAGCCTAAGGTTTATTGTGTTAAAAAATATCATTTGAACCTTAGGATAAAGACTTAAATTAAGTCTATTGATGAAAATATTAGACCACAAGATAATTTTATCTTTAAAGATAAAAGAGCTTAACTTTTTATTTCCCAAAAGGAGGGGTCCCATTTAATTGCAATGCAAGTATAAGCTTTTAGAAACATTTTGAATCATATCCTTGTCTAATCAAAATAATTGATGAGATTAAATTTGATAGCCTCATAAACATTAATGATAGCCTTGTAGGTGTCAAATGATGTTCATGATAACATAAAATTTAAGATAATGAAGTTCATATTTCCATAGAACATGTATTTAACACACTCTATATGATCATTTGGTCCCCAAAAAATGTAGACTATTGATTAAGATTGGAGCACATGCATACCATTAGTCCCCATAATCATGAAGAGGAACATGTTAGATCATAAATCAATGCATATGAAAATTGGACAAAGTTAAAGACCTAAGCATAATAAAATGGGTCCCTTTTAATACTATAATCATAACCTAAGGTTTTAGCCTAAGCTTTCATTATATTAAGAAAATATAATAAACCCTAAGATAAAAACTAAGGTTGAGTTTAAGTATTAATATACATGGTCCTTTTAACACTAAGATCAGATGTGACAATACCATGTGGTGAGTCTGTAGGACTCCTAAGCTTTTGAATTTTTTTGACCCTAGCGAGGGTTTATGGAGCATAAATCTAGATTTGTGTTCCTGAGATGGCAAAATGTGTCATCCTCATGGGGGTTTTTAAGCTTCTAACATGTCAATGCCACTTATGCTCTATTAGATTGGTTTTTTTGAGCAAATATGGTCCATTAATCATGATCTTAGATACTTGCACATGATCAACTCTTTTCAGATATTGAAGCTATAGTGTAAGTTGTATCTTAAGGTTTTATTATATTAATAAATATAATGAGACATTAGGGTAAAGCGTAGGATAAGTCTATGTTTGATAAAAAAAAGGGGAACCTTTAACCTTAGTGATGATCATGTGTCATTTGATAATTTTGACCCACTTAAACATGGATCATTGATCATGAGATGAGGCCTCATGCAAGATTGGTTTGATAGATTAAAGGCTTTGGATCCATCAAGTCTCCTTCACTCTATCTAATCATCCTCCATGATGAAGTGAGAGCCATTGATCCTACAAGGAGGCAAGATGATTAAGTCAGGGATCAAGTCAACATAAGAACTTAGGCTAAAGTTTTAAGACTAAGGTCTCATTCATGTTAATAAACATGAATGGGGCCTTTTACTAAGACTTTAGGCTAAGTATGTAACAAATAGGATCATGTGATATAATAGGGATAAGCTAGGAAAATAAAGGACCCTACACATATAAACATTAGACCTTGTTAAAATAAAAAGAACAAAAGGGGGAAATTATGAAGGTACCAAGCATGATTTTAGGCTAAGGTTCATTCATGTTAAAAAACATGACCAACCCTTAGCATAAAACTAGGCTTAAGTCTAAATAAAATTTTAAAATATTCTTTTCAAATTTGCTTCTATTAAATTTGAATTTGAATCAAGGGTCTAAGCTAGGGTTTCTGAAGGAGGGTTTCAGAACATGAATCCAACTATGAGATATTATAAACTAAAGGCTAGTAAAATCTTGAATGAGGATAAAATTGTGAAAATACTAGCATGATCCATTAATAAGATCTCTATGAAGCTTAAAACTTAAGGAATGAAGGCTAATTATTATTAACATTACACAAGGTTAAATAAAAACCCATGAATAAATGGACCAACTTAATAGCTGTGGATGATATTCAAATTTTAATGAAGTATATAATATCAAGCTTTGAGTGTTAAGGTTTAAAGTAATCATGAGGATCCCTATTTTTTAGAAATAAAGGTATGTTGACTTCAACAAATGGAGACTTCCAGGGGAAACATAAAAATATATTATAATTTAGATACTCTAGTTTAGAAAAATAACTAGGTCATTTATTCCACTTAATCATTGCCATTATCAAAATTAGTTCATAGTTGAAACAAACCTCGCATATGTAGAATTAGGATAAAACATCAAGATATATCCATGCTAAGTGTGTACTTTGATTCCACTTACTATATTTCATGGTATTTAGGGGACAACTTTTAGATTTCATGCCTTTAAGCATTAACAATGACTTGGATCATGTTTAGATATTCATTAAGAACCATGCTTCTAGTTCAAGGAAGGCTTGGGCATTGCTCTACTACCAGCCAAACATCCATAACCTCAAAAAAGATGCCTTTGGGTTTACTCATGGCCTTGCTCTACTACCAATGTGGCATCTATATCCTTAGTGGAGATTAACAGAATCACCTTTGCTTGAAAATATTTTTATTTTATAATAAGTTCTTATTTTTTTGTATTTTTGGGTCTCTTAGACTTTCAACAAAGGTTGAGAACCAAGGTAGCCAAGTTTTAAGGATTTGGTCAAGTGTATGATCCTTAGATAATCATCTATGTCTATAAACTTTTTCTTAGGTAAGGATGTTTATTAAGTGCAAGCATGATTGTACATTAATAGATTAATATTTTATTCTATATGTATAATTCTCTGTAGAATTTGGTTTAGGTCAATACAATGTTTAAGGTCTTATGGAATGGTTAACCTATTCATGGGTCCTTACTAGTTTCTTTAAATCATAAAATCAAGCTCATATCTCATATCCATGGTTAACATATGTATGAGGTTCATACCAAAATTTATAAACTTTTGGAGTTTCAAGCAAACTATGGAACATTGAGCTAAGAGTTGTCAACAAGGAATTATTGGAAGCAAAGCACAAAGCAAAAAAAAAGAAACACATAACAAAAATCAATAAAGTAGGAAGCAAAAGGGTAACAAAAAAAATATACATACTTATGTATAAATAAGGGATAGGAAGGAAATATTTGAAGGAAACTAACTATCTAACCTACATTAACTATAATCATCTTATAGATTCACTCCATGAAGACCCTAAGAGGAGAAACAAATAAGTAATGCTTAAGATATTTTCCATTAGTGGGTAGTGTGAAATTTTATCCTTGTAGATATTTAAAATTTAAAGTTTTATCTCCAAGTGTATCTTTAACCTAATAAGGGCCAATCCACAGAGGTGTGAACTTGTCATGTTAACATTTGGGCTTAGATGTTTTATCCCAAAGGAGAACCAAGTCTACTTGTTTGAACACCTTGATCTTTGATCTCTTATCAAACCACATCTTTACTATAGTTTGGTGTCTAATAAAGTTAGTAAAATATTATTCTCATGCATCTTCCATCTAAATGATTTCCAAATGCCTTGAGTTTGCAAATTCTTGGTCTTACTCCATATACTCTTGCATAAACTTGTAAGCTGGCAGCTTGAGTGTGATGGGGAATATAGGCTCTTGGCCATATACTATAAAGAAGGGATATTATTTAATATCCTAATTTTCTCTTATTATATCTACCCAAAGGGCATACTTAAGAAGCTTATGCCATGTTCTAGGTTTGTCTGCAATAGATTTCTTAATAGCTTTCATCAAGTTTTTATTCATTGACTCAAACACTCCTTTACCTTGAGGATAATGTTTAGATGAAAACTTGAGATTAATTTTATTGTCATATTCCCATTATGTCATCTCTATGTATATAAACACTAACCCATTGTCACATACCAAAGAGACTAGAGTCCCAGATCTAGTTCATATGTTTTCTTTTAAAAGCTTGATCACTTGTTTTGTCCTACATTATTTGGTGGCTACTAATTCAATCCACTTAGTGCAATAGTCAGTAGCTATCAAAATATACTTGTGACCTTATAATGAGTTGGGTTTAATTACACCTATAAAGTCTAGTCCCCATTGGGCAAAGGGTTTATCAATCATTATTGCTTGTAAAGGCATTATTACCTTTGGCTCTTTAGTTTTGAAGATATAGCATGAATGACATTCTCTCACATGCTTATGAGCATCTTTGAAGATGGTTGGAAAATAATAGCTATCCTTGAGAATTTTATGAGCTGTGGTTATCCTAGATGGATGCCCTCTTCCCAACATCTCATGGAAAGTGTTCATTATCTTAGTAGTTTCTTCCTTGAAAACACATCCTAGGTATACACCTTCAAAGTTATTTTAGTATAGGACTCCATTTTTGATGAAGTAGTGAGATACCTTGAGCCTTATAGTTCTTCTTTGTTCCTTGGTTAGTCTTGTAGGACAAATAACATTAATAAATAAGTGGATAATGGACTCATACCACTCATTAGGTTGAAAATTATGTTGATCAACTTGCATGATACTTAGCTTAGGGATGGTATTGGTAATAATTTGAATTAATCCTTGACATCTTACCTATTTTTTAGTTTTCATATCTATGTCATATTATTAAAGAATGGAAATCCACTTACCTCTTCACTCTCCAAGATCACATTGGCTCAACATTAGCCTAGTGGCTAGGTTTGGTAGAATGGCATGCACTTTGTTCATAAGAATGAAGTTCCTAAATTTGTTGATGGCCTTAACTAATGAAAAAGCTTGTTTATCAATCAAAGGGTAATTTGACTCAACATTTTTAAAATTGGTGGTCATGAGAGAAATTGAATGGTCACATCCTTTTATTTTCTAAGTAAAAATAATAGAAATAGTTTGTTTAGAGGAAAAGGAGTAGAGTTTAAAAAATACTTATAAAAGTATGTACTTATCAAGACTGGATCTTAGCCGATTACCTTTTTGATTTCTCCAAAGGCCTTCTTTGACTCTTTTTTCCATGAGACTTTAACATCCTTCTTTAGCATATCATTTAATGGCTTGAAAATTTATACAAAGCAAAAATTAATTTCCTCACAAAGTTTTTTTTACCAAAAAATTATTTCAATTCTTTTTTACTATTGGGAGGCTCTATCCTTGATATGGATTCCACTCTTTCAAGATCTACGGAGATCACATCTTTAGTGATAACATGGCCTAAAAATTTACCTTCATTGACAAAACAAATAATTTTATTAGGATTGAGATAAATTCCATACCTTGTACACCATTCAAATACTTATTGTAGAGGCATGAAATGATCACCCCTATTCTTAGAAAAAATAATTAGATCATCCATGTAAATTATAATGCACTTACCAATAAATCCTTGGAAGGCATGGTTCATGGCCCTTTAAAAGTGGCTCATGTATTTATTAGTCCAAAATGCATTCTTTTGTATGCAAAGGTACCCTACTTAGTTGTAAATATTGTCTTCATTTTGACTTCTTTATCTACAAACACCTAATTGTACCCTAAAAATCCATTGATAAAATACATCATCTTTAAACCAAAAACAACTCATATTACTTGGTAAAGAGAGGGGAGAGGATAATAATACCTTTTAGATTCCCTATTCATATTTATAAAGTCAATATATAGTCTAATTTCACCATTCTTCTTCCTAATTGGTACTAAATTGGCAACCTAGGTAGAGTGCTTAATGAGAAACATAATTCTAGCATCTAAGAACCTCTTGACTTCTTTGAAAATCATGGGTTCTAAGATAGGATTCATAGGTCTTTATTTCTACATGAAAGGTTTGAAATTCTCCTTGAGAGGTATAATATGGGTGATGACTCTTGGATCAAAAATATTCAAGTCATCATATGACCAAACTATCACATCTTTGTATTTTGTCAACACCTCTTTGGCTCTCTTATTTTAGAACTTGTACAAGATTTTCCATTTTTAACCACTTGTGGTTGATCTTGAGGTCCAAGATAAACTACATTATAATCCTTTCTTCTCACTTTGGGAATCTTAGAAGCTTTAATTAGCTTGTCTTGATCAATCAACCTTTCCAGGGCAATCATCCCTTTGGGGATTTTGTTTTCATTCGGTTCAATGAGTTTTCCATAAAAATTATCTTCTCTAAATGAATTTTCATTATCCTCATCAATGATCTAAGCTTCAAATGTTCATTAAATAGTCATGAAGTTTAGGATCTATTGGTTATCACTAGAGACCTACATATGGTTTATATTGTCTAAGACAAAAGGGAAAAGCATCATCTCAATGCTAAAGTTTGGTGAATCTTGGTTAGGCATGAGATTAGATACAATAGAGGATAGCTCATCAAAAACATTATTATCTTCCCTAGTGATATAAATAATATTGAATTCATCAAAATATTCCATGAGATCCTAGACTCTAAATTTTTACCTCTTTAGGTATGACAATTTGCACTAATACTTGATTCTTACTTGATTGACTACCAGATCAGAATCACGATAAACTAATAATTCTTTGAATTTAATTCTTATGTAAAAATGTAGACCTAAGATGAGAGACTCATATTATGCAAGATTATTGGTGCATGGAAACTAGAGTCTCTAAGAGGCATGGTACTTCTTACCATCAGGTTTAGTTAAAATAATGCCTACCCTAAATCCAAATTTACACCTAGCCCCATCAAAATGCATCTTCCATAACCAAGGCACAACATTAGAATCTTTAGGATCACATAATTTGGCAATTTCTAAGGTGAAAAATCCTAAATCAAAATCAATTATGTTAACCCTTTCATTGATAACATTATATTTAGCAATCATGTGTTTCATTCTAGGATCCCTTTCAACCCTGATTTGGTTGGAAACTCCTTTCCAAGGCAGCCATAGGTGTGAAAGATATGTCGACACATATCCATTTAAAACCTTTATCCATTCTCTACATAAAATATTTCCATATGCATTATGGATATATACCACTTGGATATATATAAATTGTTAGACTCTTAGCTCAAAAGCTAGTTGCATAAGGACATTTAACGATTCTCTAATCACCTTGACCCTAGACTTATCTAAATAGGTGACAACCCTATTAGACTTTATGGGAGTCAAACCAAGTTGCTTACAAACACATGTAGGGATAAAATTTATAGAGGCACTAAAATCCAACAAACAGTTATGCAAGTTCTTACCAAACATTTTGACTATAAGATAAAATGATGGGGACTCTATTTTAAATTTATACATAGCTACTTTTGCATTATCAGTCTTGGACATCTTGTTAGGATTCTTGGACAAGGAATCTAGTAATATATCTCTTTGCTTAGTTATTTTTTTCAGTTCATGCAAAGTAATATTATCTTTAATTCTACTTATCTCCTCTAAATATTATAACCAGTCTTATTGGAAGAATTTGAAGTATCAATGTTATGATTAGAAGTACTTCCCTTTGGAGGCTTTAGATTATTTTTTGAAGTGGTATCTAAAGGAGTACCAAAGTTTTTTATAGGAGTATAAATAGTCAAAGGTTTCCTTTGTTCTCTATTCCTTAGAGGATATGTCTTTTTTAGGAACTGCTAGAAGGTATGAACTTCTTCAAGAACATCATCAAGTTCATTGTCTTCTTAAAGTGGGAAATCAAACATTTCCACCATAAAGGTCTGGATAACAAGATTAGATCTTTAAATACCTACACTAATGTCTTTGTTAGGTACTACCTCAAAAGTGTCCAAATCTTCTTGAAAGGATTCAAAAGATTTATAGAATTCATTGAAATCAATTTCACCATGCTTAGCAGTAAAATGGGCTCTAAAGTAATTAGGAAGATTAATATCAATAAGATTAATATCCATACTCTTATTTTTAGAAGATGGTTCACTATTCTTATCATTGTGTAAACTATTGTTATTAAACCTATTATTAGGCCTATTGAATCTTTGGAAAGAAAATTTCCTTTCAAATTTTTTTCCAATATTACAAACTTGTTTTTACAACTAAAGGAAGTTGGACCATTTTTAGAATGGACTCATTCTCATTTTTAGGGGGTTTTTCAATTATGAACCTAGTTTTGACTAGTACTAATGGTTGGTAATAAGGCCCTTTGACCATTTAAATTAAATCCATTGGTAGTAAGTTGATTCAAGAACCCCAAATTATAGCTAGGAGTATCATGTCTTAGAGGTAATTAGTTTGGATTTGGGAGCTAGTTGAGAGTAGACACATTCTGGTTGTTATTAGGAAAGACATTCAGGGTAGGCATATGTGGATTAATATTTGAGATAGAGTAGCCCATCTAACCTTGTGATTACATCTGGTCATTAATCATCAAAACCTTAGCATAGGCTAAAAGTAGTGTGTTCATAAAACTTATAGCTCTCTTTATGAATATTGAAGTCATGGGGTTAAGAGAATCTTTATAGATTTCTAGGGATAATGCCTAATTAGGTTGATAAGGGTCAATAGCTCTACTATAAATTTTCTATAAAATAGCATTAAATGATAATATAGGCTCATTGGAATCCCTTTTGAGGGTGGTAAACTATTGGTATAGGACAAAAAGGCTAATGATTTTGTGAAACTGGTCAATGAAAATGTTATTGAATTCATCTTAGGTGGTAATGAAATTGTTAGGTAGGTTTAGGAACCATTCATAGGTATCATCCTTAAATGTGAAAGGAAACAACCTAAATGATACATCCTCATGAGTGAATTTTATTAATCTTAATACAACTTTTAAGGATTTAACATATTCTTTTGCTACTATAATACCACTAGGACTAAAAGTTGGTAAATACTTTTTTAAATTGTGAGGAAATCCATTAACCAAACCTTAAATGTTAATAGGAGAGATTCCTAACCAAGATGAACATTGAATGTAGGAGTACCTTGGAGTGGTGAAGTTGGTAAAGACTTCAAATGTCTATGTCTACCTTTGTTTCTCCTAGCTTTCCTATGGATGTCTAGTTTCAATAGAGGTTCTCTTGTTTCTAAGTGTGATCTTGTATGGATTATTGGAAATTCCATATTGAAGACTTATGATCATGTTTGAAATATGACGTGTCAAATAAACCTTTATGAGAAATAGGGATTAAACCTACATATTTAGCTAGTTTTACAAAGAATCATGCAAAGAATGACAAAGGACATCAACCTTTAACTAAGTTATCTCAAATATGTGTCTAATTACATAATTATGATCTATATTTATAACTCTAAGTTTTAGATAAACTTATATCCATAAAATATCTATCAATATTTGATCAAAACAATCTTCTCAAATTTCAAGCTATTTCTTACCAGCATTACACATCTATCCTTAAAGACTCTTGATCCTTGTCTAAAGGAAGCACAAAAAAGGGTAAAAGACCACAAATATCAATGATATTTACACTTTTGAGCAAATAATTACATAATTATGTAAGTATAACAACAATATTTGATCAAAACACACCAAAATTAACAAAGATTTTGTAAATTCTTAATGATGGCCCTCCTAGTGCCAATGGAATATTTATTCCTATTGATACCTCTTGATGTATCATAGGTGCTCTTAGTGTCTAAAGGACACTAATCATTTTAGAATTAAAGTAATTAAAATCATGAGTAGTAGGTTATGGTAATTTGGTTAACTATTGTGAAATAGTGGTAGAGTAATAAATTATTCCATAATATTTATAGTGATTGGTGGTTGGGAGATACCATGGCCAAACTTAGTGAAATACAAGAGATCTATGGTATTTTCATTGAATTTGTGATCAAGTTCTAAAATAAAACTTAATCTAAATGAATATTTATAGTGAAGCTTAAACTAGAGCAATTTGGTCAAAAAGAACGAAAAGGAAGGGCAGGGAAGAAAGATGTTCTAATTTTTAGTCCAAATATTATGACAAATTTTAGATTTCATCAAGACATACATTTACACCAATAAATTACATGAAATAGCTTTAGCATATATCTTACCATGTACCAGGAAATTGTTTAAGGAAAGGATGGAACAATGCAAATAAGAAACTAGATTCAATTTAAATATTTATTTCATAGGTAAATTGCATTGGCACATATACAAAGGAAGCAAGATAAATGAAATGAACCTAAGATATTTCAATTAACCTAGCATAATCACAAATTAACAAATCTACATTCACATATGTATATCAAGAATCAATGAAAAACCATTCAAATTTAGCCCTTCAAACAAATAAATGAGAGAGAAGCCATATAATAATTGACACAATCAAATTTGGACAAACTTCTCAGTATTACTTGCTTGTATTAATTACTCTGAGTATACAAAATAGTTTTTCTCTAAAAACTCTCCGCATTTTTTACAAAATAGTGGTACTACCTTTTATAGGAGACTAAGATAATACACTAGCCAATCATGAGATTACAAATGTACAAAGGTAAGGACAACTATCCTTCTATATAATTATAGAATACATTCCCTTTTCCAAAGTAGACTGACCTTTAGGTAAATGTGCTAACAAACTTACACATGCCTTTACAAAAAATAATATTATACTTTTAAATATTACAAAGTTTCTTACAAAGTGGAATATTGTTAGCTAGCTTGGTAGGCCCTATAGTGAAGAACTGCCCTATTGTTCCTAATTAATCTCTATGGCTTTATGATGTTGCTCATCAACTAGACTTAAGTTGACAACTAGCTCTTAGATATACTCATCCTCTTGGTCTACCAAGTCATCAAAATCTCTATCATTCTTGGCCATTATTTATTTGATACTCCTCACCTCAATAATTTTCTTCTTTAAAGTCAAGATCATGCCCATGACCCTACTATTGGTATTCCTAGCTTGGCCCTGACTCTACTCCTAATCTCTTACATAACCAAAATGACCCTATGTTTATACTCATCATCTCGAATGATTCCTAGGGAGCTAACTATGGTAGGATTAGTAATCATGGTGCCCATAAGTTATTCAATACTACTTATAAACTCTTCATCATCCCTCAAGATCCTCTCCAAGTATTTTAACCATTCACTTAGACCCTAGACTTTATCCATAATTGAATTCATATGGGATAGGCTAATGGTCTTAAACCTAAGAATCCATCCTTCTACTAGTATGATGATTAACTCTTTCATTTTATCTCTTAAAATTTTCCATTGGGATAATAAACCCTTAGATACTTCATCTTGATGAGTTAAAGGACTCTACCTTATCTTCACTTCTTTCAAGGATTTAAACATGTCATAGAAATATGCATCAAACATATTCATCATCTGTTATGGAATTGATAAGATAACATGTGTCTCAAGATTCTCCTTTTACTTCTATAAGTCTTTTGTTTTTGGATATAGGCCTTTGATGCCTAATTTTAGTTGGGCTGAGAGGGCATCAACTATTCCAACTGTGTCTTCTTCATGAATTGGGTGCTCATTGGGTCCATGGCATCCTAATGGAGTTAGGCACATAAAAGGTTCAACTCTTTGAAAAGTTAACTCTTCACTCCCTACCATAGTCTTCTTTTGTGTTACCCTCTCCAAGCCTATTGTCTCTAGATTAAATTGCATAATTATTATTAACTATGTGATCTTTGGAGGTTCTAGGACTTCCTTTTGTGTGCTACCTGAGGCTCCATGAGTGTTTATTTAAATTCCACTTGACCCTTCTATGGTGTTTATCCTCCTTTCCTCTTCTTATTTCATTAAATTCACTATCCATGTCTTTACCTCATCATGGGTAGTGATGTTAACTATTTGGGTCATGGACCATGAATGCTGTAATGTTAGAATCTTTTGCATCTTCCCATAAATGAGTCATTCATGGATGATTGGCTCATGGATGATATTAGCATCATTAAAATAGGATAACCTCACTCAAATTATGAGTGAAGGTTGAATTTGGATTCTTATTTATAATTTAGACTAATGCCAACTCATCCTTCTTTTTAAGGGGTACAACTAGAACCAAGTCCAATATAATTTCCTTCCCCTTTTCTTATTCTGCTTCCTCAACTTGGGCCTAAAGTTCCTTAGCTTGTTTTTCTTCATCTGATCCATATGCCTTAGCAACCACCTTAAGTGTATCTTCTACTATCTCATTAAGAGCTAGTGTAATCATGTCATTGTACTCTATTGGAGACTTTGGTCTATCAGGCTGAGCTGAGGATGATGGTCCTTCCCTAGGTCTCTCTTCCAATTTTTCTTTCCTAGGTCCTTATACCACTTTTGCTTGAAGTTGCTATAGTGTTTGATCTAGAGGGGCCTAAAAGATGGTCTAAGTAATAAGTGGTACTACATGGGTCCTATCTACCAAATATCATTAGGAGACTTCTCATCCCTAGTTAGCCTAGCCTCAAGATTGATTTTATGCTTATTTAAATTGGATAAAACCTATGTGAAATTAGTAGCCCTAATGTACATCATGTCATAAACACCAATTCTATGCTCATAGGGGTAATTCATGGTCTTTAACTTCAAATGTTTAATGACCTTGTTATGAGGGTCCCATTTCCTTAGATCATCTATTTTTAGGTTGAAGGAGTCTCTATTCTTGGAGATGGAATTCACATGCTCCCAATTCTATAGCATAGTTTTGTTGATGGTCAAAGGGAAGGGATGAAGGAGTCATTTTATTTTTTTCTTGCACACACCCTCTATACCATTGAAGGGTTATTATGCAATCTCTTGTTTTTCTAATTTGGTTGGAACATGGACTAGTTGTTTGATGGGTTAAACTAGAGTCCCTTCTATTCTTAACATTGTGAAATTTGGATACAACTAGATGTCCCCCATTAACTCTACATACTTCTTAACCAGAGGGTTAACCCTACCCATGGGAATCCCTATAATATCTTCTACCAAAGCTTAATATACATAATCACAAGTGAATTATATGTTGTGTCTCTACTTGACTATGTGTAACTTCGAATAATGATGGGAAATAGTGTGTCTCCCATTAAGTGACCAATTCCTTATGTCAAAGATCTTAGTGGTGGCCAGGAAGGCATCTAGGAGATAAGACATCAAGAAAAAGTGGTTGTTGGTTTCATTATTAATTGATATAAAATATTATTTCAAAAAAATATTAATCATCTCACCAATTAGGGATTTGAGTCCCTTCTCTACCATGAAGTATACATAGGGCACCCAAATCTTATTAACATGTGTGGTGGAAGGGGCTCTAGATAACTTATTCATCAAGGTCATTATTATTCCTATCCCTTCCATAAATTAGTTACTTAGGATCTTCCCAGTAGGGTGTTTGATTACATGGGTTCTAGTAAGTAGCCATGGGATAAGCATGGTGTTTAATTTTACAATCAATGAAAATGGGGGTAACATCGATGTAGTGCAATACCTCAAGTTTTGTAGCAACATAGTGGAGACTGGTCATCTAGATGAAGACTATGTTCTTCTCTTATTATGGACTTAATCTCCTCAATTATTTATAAAATATTAGATAATTTCCTATTTTTGGTGGTTAATGATGCAACATGAAAGTCCATATCCTTGAAGATTCTTCCCTCATTGTTTAAAGCTAAGTATAACCCTTTCCTTTATAACTTCACCTTAGATTTGATTGAGACCATTTACTTTATAAATTTAACTTTTCATGCCCATCAAATATTTGATTTTGTCATTTTGTCCTTGTGTGGTGCCTAAGTGGCATCTTTTTGGTAACTTTTACAACATTTTTCATATATTATTTAAAGGGACTAGCCATTGTCTTTTAAATCCTTCTTCTACTTTGTGCCATCATATATTTGCTTCAAGATTAATATAGACCATTAATTATGGTCCTTGGGGTTACATGTGGTTGGTTGCCTTTGTATTGGGATCTATGGTTGTGCCACTTGGCACCTTCATGGGCCTCTTGGGCTTTACATTTCATCAGTGAATGCACACTCTCCATGTGTCAATCCTATAGGATTTCAGGGTCTTATTGAATAGTCTCTATCAATTTCACTCTATCTGATCATCCTTTATGATCAAGTGTATGTCATTGATCCTACAAAGTTAACACACTTTAATTATCAATGAGACATAGAAAGGGACTTAGGCTAAATATTTTAGGCTAATGTTTATTTTGTATTAATAAACATGTCATAAACTTTAGGCTAAAATATTTTAAGCTAAGTTTTAGAGCACATATAAAGGTGACTTGAATAATAAGTAGACTTAGTGTAAAGCTTTACCATAGGGTTTTATCATGTTGATAAATATGATAAAACTTTAGGTTAAAAATATAAGATAAGTTTTAAGGCATAGGGACTTCTTGTTGAATGAAAACATAATACAAATCTTTTATCCTAAGGTTTATTATGTTAATAAATTACATTTGAACCTTAGGATAAAGATTTATATTAAGTGTATTACTAAAAATATTGGACCACAAGATCATTTTATCTTTAAAGTTTAATGACCCTAAATTTTTATTTCCCAAAAAGGTGGGGGTGGGGGTCCCATTGAATTACAATGCAAGTAATAAGATTTTAAAAACATTTTGAAGTATATCTTAATGTCTAATCAAAATAATTAATGAGATTAAATTTTATGGCCTGAAAAACATCAATGACAGCCTTGTGGGTGTCAAATGACATTCGTGATAACATCATATTTAAGTTAATGAAGTTCATAGGTCCATAGATCATGGAATTAGTACACTCTATTTGATCATTTGGTCCCAAAAAAATGTAGACCATCGGTTCATGCAATCATGAAGAAGATTAAATTATCTCATATATCAACATGTATGAAAATTAGACTAAGTTAAAGGCCTAAGCATAATAAAATGGGTCCTTTTGATTGCTATAATCATAACATAAGGTTTTATCGTAAGGTTTCATTGTATTAAGAAAATACAATAAACCTTAAGATAAAAACCTAGGTTGAGTTTAAGTATTAATGCATGAGGCCCTTTTAACACTAAGCTCAAATGTGAGAATGCCATGTGGCATATCCATGGGACTCCTAAGATTTTGACTTTGTTTGATCCTAGGGAAGGTCCATGGAGCATTGATCTAGATCTTAGTTCCTCAAATGGTGACATTTGTCATCCTCATGGTGTTTTTTAGGCCTCTAACATTTCAATATTGTGTAGATGTTATTGATCAGTTTCCATGAGAAACCATGGTATGTCAATCATGATCTTGGATACTTGCACATGATTGCCTCTTTTTCAATATTGAATATGTGTGTAAATTTTATATTAAGGTTTTTTTGTATTAATAAATACAATGAGACCTTAGGGTAAAACTTAGGATAAGTATATGTTTGATAAAAAATGGGACCCTTTAACTTTAATGATGATCACATGTCATTTAATAATTTGGTCCCACTTAATAAAATATCATTGATCATGATATAGGGGATTATGTGGGATTGGTCTGATAGATTAAAGGCTTTAGATCTGTCAGGTCTCCTTCACTTTGTTTGATCATCCTCAATGATGAAGTGAGAGACATTGATCCTTTAAGGAGGCAAGATGCTTAAGTTAGGGATCTAGTTAACATAGTAATTTAGGATAAAGTTTTAAGATTAATGTCTTGTTCATGTTAATAAACATGAATGGGGCCTTAAGACTAAGACTTTAGGGTAAGTATGTAACAAAGAGGACCATGTGATACAATGGGACTAAGATAAGAAAATAAAGGAACTGTGATATCCCTTACCAATAGAGATATATGAAAGACACAAAACTATGATACCAAAGACCAAAGCTCTGATACCACTGTGATATCCCCTACCAATAGAGATATATGAAAGACACAAAACTATGATACCAAAGACCAAAGCTCTGATACCACTGCGATGTCCCTTACTTAGGGGCTCTTTTTTTCTCCTACAAAAGCTCTGAACAACTGTAATATCCCCTTCAATCAGGTAATATAGAAACATATAAAGCTCTGAACAAGATACAATTTTCAGAATAGATTCAAACATGCATAAACAAATCACAGATCTTATCATTCATCCAGCTGATTACAATAGATGTCCTTTCTTATGAAAATCAAAGAATATTACAGATATGGTCTTAAAACCCTGAAATTATGCAAACCGGGAATAAACTTGCAATTCTAGAAGTCTCAGCCTGATGTGTCAACACACACAGTCTCCAGCGTCGGTAGATATACTGCCGATGTCGGTCTCTGTAGGTCCTTATCTGCCGATGTCGGTCCTCAGACGGCCGAAGTCGGTCACTGGGGATCTCTGTCTGCCGATGTCGGTTTTTGCGAGAATCTGTACGGACCTGTACGGACTTAGTACGGCCGCCAACCAGTCTGTTCTTAACCCCTAATTATTGAACCACCTGATCTGAAGATATACTATTCTAATACAGAATACCTCTATCTATATAATTTATTGGATCAAAAACTAAATAAAGATAAATACCTGAAATATCTGTAATAACTTCTGTGTGAAGTTATCTCTCAACCCTGAAATTCTGTGATAACTTCTGGATGAAGCTATCTCTCAAATCTGTACCTCTGTGATAACTTCTGGATGAAGCTATCTCTCAATTTGGCAATAGATCGGCTGATCTTTCACAACCTCTGAATCACACACAATGAAGAGTTGACGTTCTCCACTGTAAATGGAATCCTGGAACCCTTGGCTCAGTCTTCACAGAAGAATTTCTCCAATTTCAATAATCAATTCATACCCACAAACTCTCTCCCATGAGAAACTCTTATACCCTTCCAAAGGTGTGCTTGCTAAAATTAGATTTCCTCAAATTAGAACTTGGGGTTCTAAAATTAGAATTCCTCAAATTAGAACTTGGGCTTCTAAAATTAGAATTCCTCAAATTAGAACTTGGATCTTAAAATTAGACCAATTAATTAATAATTAATAATTAATTAATATCTAATTTAAAATTAGACCAAATAATTAATTAATTAATAATTAATTAATATCTAATTTAAAATTAGACCAAATAATTAATATTTGATTAAATCAATCAAATATTAATATCTCCCTCAATACATGTCGGATCCTCGAACCGTCTGAAGCTGGTGAATCAGGGAGTGATTCTGCACATGACCATATCAAAACAAGGGTGCTCTGCTGTATGTCAAATATCCCTAAGTAATAGGAGCTCAGGCCCAATGTGTCTGAAATAACCTGAATGAGAGCCAACTATAGGAATTCTGTAAATCAAAGCCAAGCCAATCTCCATCATGACCCTCTATCCATCCAATCAGCCTACGAAGGTCGCATAATAGGCTAATCATCAAGCCTGTCAATGTCCACGAAAAAGGGGACATGACAATCTGCCCCTCCAAAAATTGCTTGTCCCCAAGCAATCTCGGAACAATGAACCACTCGATCCACCTGGATCCCAAATGTAGTTATGTTCTGCACTGTTGTGAATCAATGCAAGTACCTGCAACATCAACAGAAGTAGAACAAAGAGGAACCCATAATCAAATTGGCGAATGCAACTCAACCAAACTCTAAGAGCACAACTGCCATAGTCAAGAACACATGAGAACCAAACTCTCGAAGCATCATAACCTAAGTAGAATGGACAACTCAAACTGCCAATTCCATCTGCAAGAGATGGTGCCAATCCATCCCATAATGGATGGTAAGAAACTGGAGCCGATCTACACCTGTGTGAAATCAAATCTTCTCTCTCTGGGTCAAAAGAACAATAATGAGCATACCCCACCTCAAAATCCTTGTGAGGTAGCATAGTAGATAGGATCCCTATAATCTCCCCACCCAATCTGCTAATAGCACCAGTACCTTGGATGAGAACACCTTTTGTCACCCTATGCAAATCCCGATGAACACCTACACTATCCAGCAAATACTCCATGAATGACTCTGTCCAGTAAAAATTATATGTGGAAGCATCAACGTACTCCCCCACACACCACAACTGATCTCTCTGTAAAGGTGGCACAATCAACTGGACCACACTGTCATCTGTGTGAGAAGAATCAATTTGGAGAGGTATCCCAAACTCATTAGAACTAGGTACTCCCAAATCCTGAACCAGTGTGTCAGCCTCAACAACGTGTTCCTCAGCTACAACTATAGGAACGTACTCACCAACAACACTCAATGTACTAACCCCTGAGTCTGGGGCTGGTGAAGACCATAAATGCTCTAACTCCATGGCCATCTCAGCCAAATGAAATTGTGACTCCTCATAAGCTAACTGCATAGTCTCAAGAATCTCAGAAGTCACCTCTAGCTGCTGAGTAAGCTCACTCACCTTATCTTCCTCGACCAACAATGCATCATATGCTGTGCTACCCCACTCCATAAGATAATCTTTGTCGGCGACCAACTGCATATAATCCTGTCTCAGAATCTAGATAGCCTCCCATAAAGAGTGGATCTCTGTCAAGGACAAATAACTACCTCCCTGCTCGATGCTAGTAGGAGAACCCCATCCATAAACTGCTAACAACTGACGAGCATCATCGAAATGCTTGCAAGCAGTAGCAATGTCTCGCTCACTAACTCTTAGCTGACTAGACACATGGTGGCACTGGCTAGACTGTCTCCTACAATCCTCCTCTGATGCATGGTCCAAAAGAGTAGACTCAAAATCACTGATCTCTAGAGTACTACCATCCATACTCTGTGAATCAACTCCATAGCTCATATCAACATACGGAGTATCAACAACTATAGCATCACTGTCTAACTCCTCCATACCGAGAGAAACGGCTGGTGAAACTAAGTCCTCAAAACTGTCCACTACATCCTCCTGAGCATCATCTGCAATAATCGGATCCTGGGACTCTTCTACAATCTCTATAATAACTGAGAGATCATCAACCCTCAGTGCACTATCATCTGAACACACCTCTACACTCTGAGTGCAAGCATCAGACTCGTCCTCATCTTCACTATCCTCTATCTCATAATCATAATAATCATGGGACATGCTACTCTCTCGTCGAAGTGATTTGTAGTACTCTCTCCTATGCTTAACAAAGCGATCAAAAGGTAGCAACTTCTGAATTCGAGGTGGTACTAACTCCCACTCCTCATTCGCTGTCATATACCGTGCGGGTTTGTTTTTGGATGTAGGATATGAAAGAGATTCATTCAACCTCTTCAAACTTAGTTTCAACTTCCTCATATCATAGTCCCATCGACTCTGAGTATATGAAGTCATCATGATACTTTACCCAAGCTACCCAACAGGATGGCAAGACATTAGCTCTGATACCACTGTGATATCCCCTACCAATAGAGATATATGAAAGACACAAAACTATGATACAAAAGACCAAAGCTCTGATACCACTATGATATCCCCTACCAATAGAGATATATGAAAGACACAAAACTATGATACCAAAGACCAAAGCTCTGATACCACTGTGATATCCCCTACCAATAGAGATATATGAAAGACACAAAACTATGATACCAAAGACCAAAGCTCTGATACCACTGCGATGTCCCTTACTTAGGGGCTCTTTTTTTCTCCTACAAAAGCTCTGAACAACTGTAATATCCCCTTCAATCAGGTAATATAGAAACATATAAAGCTCTGAACAAGATACATTTTTCAGAATAGATTCAAACATGCATAAAAAAATCACAGATCTTATCATTCATCCAGCTGATTACAATAGATGTCCTTTCTTATGCAAATCAAAGAATATTACAGATATGGTCTTAAAACCCTGAAATTATGCAAACTGGGAATAAACTTGCAATTCTAAAAGTCTCGGCCTACTGTGTCGACACACACAGTCGCCGGCGTCGGTAGATATACTGCCGACGTCAGTCTCTGTAGGTCCTTATCTGCCGACGTCGGTCCTCAGACGGCCGAAGTCGGTCACTGGGGATCTCTGTCTGCCGATGTCGGTTTCTGCGAGAATCTATACGGACCTGTACGGACTTAGTACGGCTGCCAACCAGTCTGTTCTTAACCCCTGATTATTGAACCACCTGATCTAAAGATATACTATTCTAATACAGAATACCTCTATCTGTATAATTTATTGGATCAAAAACTAAATAAAGATAAATACCTGAAATATCTGTAATAACTTCTGTGTGAAGTTATCTCTCAACCCTGAAATTCTGTGATAACTTCTGGATGAAGCTATCTCTCAAATCTGTACCTCTGTGATAACTTCTGGATGAAGCTATCTCTCAATTTGGCAATAGATCGGCTGATCTTTCACAACCTCTGAATCACACACAATGAAGAGTTGACGTTCTCCACTGCAAATGGAATCCTGGAACCCTTGGCTCAGTCTTCACAGAAGAATTTCTCCAATTTCAATAATCAATTCATACCCACAAACTCTCTCCCATGAGAAACTCTTATACCCTTCCAAAGGTGTGCTTGCTAAAATTAGATTTCCTCAAATTAGAACTTGGGGTTCTAAAATTAGAATTCCTCAAATTAGAACTTGGGCTTCTAAAATTAGAATTCCTCAAATTAGAACTTGGATCTTAAAATTAGACCAATTAATTAATAATTAATAATTAATTAATATCTAATTTAAAATTAGACCAAATAATTAATTAATTAATAATTAATTAATATCTAATTTAAAATTAGACCAAATAATTAATATTTGATTAAATCAATCAAATATTAATATCTCCCTCAATACATGTCGGATCCTCGAACCGTCTGAAGCTGGTGAATCAGGGAGTGATTCTGCACATGACCATATCAAAACAAGGGTGCTCTGCTGTATGTCAAATATCCCTAAGTAATAGGAGCTCAGGCCCAATGTGTCTGAAATAACCTGAATGAGAGCCAACTATAGGAATTCTGTAAATCAAAGCCAAGCCAATCTCCATCATGACCCTCTATCCATCCAATCAGCCTACGAAGGTCACATAATAGGCTAATCATCAAGCCTGTCAATGTCCACGAAAAAGGGGACATGACAAGAACCTACACATATTAACATTAGAACATTTTAAAATAAAGATAACAAAAGGGGGAAAATATTAAGGGACCAAGCATGATTTTAGGCTAAGGTTTGGTCATGTTAAAAAACATGACCAAGCCTTAGCATAAAATTAGGCTTAAGTCTTAAGAAAATTTTAAAATATTCCTACCAAATTTTCCCCCACTAAATTTGAATTCAAATCAAGGGTATAAGCTAGGGTTTTCTAAATGAGGGTTTCATAACATGAACCCAATCATGAGATATTATAAACCAAAGGCTAGTAAAATCCTGAATGAGGATAAAACAATGAAAATCCTATAATGATCCATTAATAAGGGCTCCATGAAACCTAAAAATTAAGGAATGAAGGAAAAATATTAAAAAAATTACACAAGGTTAAATTAAAACCCATGAACAAATAGACCAACTCAATAGGTGTGGATGATCTTCAAATTCTAATAAAGTGCAGAATATGAAGCTTTTAGTGTTAAGGTTCATGGTAACTAGGAGGGTCCCTATTTTTTAGAAGTGGGGGTATGTTGATAGAAAAAATCCTAAGGAGATAAATGGAGAAATTTTTTGAAAGTTTCTAGGGGACACAAGATGAGGATGTGTCTATAATGTTTGCATTACACAGTGACCATTGGCATTTAAATTAGCAAAGGGAAAAACTAGTCTTTAATATTTTGTTGATATATTTTGATCTAGGATTAATTTCTTTATGGTGTAAAAATAAAAGTTGAATATGAATACAAAGAACATATAGAAAAGTTATTTATAAGTTTTTAATTTTTGTAAAGTTTAATTTATTGAGATCCAAAGTTGACTATTTGTTCATTCATGGTGTTCTTATGTAAAGAATATTTTTTAAGCAATTTGTGCTTTAACCAAAGAGTGTTTTGGTAGGATTTATCACTTGAATATGTCATAAGAGTCATGTGGAGTAGACCCATGTAATTCAAAGTATTATTTTGTTCTTAATTTTCTTGATGAGGTGATAAATGGGTAATAGGTCTCTATGAGACATATAAGGGCTACTAAGTCCTAATTGAAAGACATAATTGCTTAAGTGTGATCCATGAATGCTATGGCCAACTTGTGAGGATGGTATTAAGATAATTTTTAGCATAATATAATTATTAAGGGTTAAGACGAGTATTTTATCTAACCTATATGTTTATATTCATTAAAATTCTATAAAGAGTGAAGACCAAGGTAATGGTTTTTAGACTTGGATGTGGATGTGTTAAGAGAGCAGAAGATAGAGATGAAGGAAAGAGATTAGAGGGAGTGTGATTAGTGGATGGAATGAAGTATAAATTAGATTGAAGATTAGTACAAAAACCTATAATGATCCAAAAGGGATATTTGGATAAATTACTTATATGAACATGTTTGAGAGTGTGTGATGGGTTGAAAGAGAGAGTAGAGTTGAGGAAGTGTGGAATTGAGTAAAGGAGATAACCTTTAAAAGAGAAGGTATAGGTTAGTGAGGACCATCAAAGAATGAGAAAGACTAGCCATGTTTATCAGATCAAGTTAATAAAGATGAACACATAAATCATTAAACCTAATAAACTTAGAAGAGGTTGATTGACCAAGTAAGCCCTAAAGGTTGTTTGAGAGAGATAGAAGGGTGAAGAAGAGTGCAAGAAATAGAAGTCCATCATTAGGTGTAGAGATTAGATCAAGGTCGCTGAGTGGGTGCTTGGTTTCCTAGGGGATTAGTTTCTCCTTATGGGATGGGTGTCTCACTAAATTAAGGGATGGGTATTCCCTGATTAGTTAGTGCTAGTCTAAATTTGGAACTTGTTATTATAGTATTGTAGTCCATTTTGTAGGTTCCAGTGGGTTTTAGTCCCCAAGAGGGTTTCCCATGTAGATCATGTGTTATGTTTGTGATCTTGCATATCATTATTTTTCATTACTATAAATTGTGTGTGTTATTCATGAATGATAATGTTATTTGGTTAAGGGTTTGGAATAATTTGAATTGAAGTTTGGATTATCTAGCATCACTAATTCACCCCCCCTCTCAATAATTGTATCAGAGTTGTTGCTAGAATTCAGATAATGCAAGTGCAATGGAGACATGATCACATGAGTTGAAGAAAGTGCACACCACATAGATGCTAAAGCAATTTGAAAATAACACAAGAAGATAAATTGCACAATACATAATGGAGAAAACCAAAATATGATTAACATGAGATGGCCAAAGTGAGGACTACAAATAGGAGAGTACATAAGTAACTCCTCCACAAAAGGTGGACAAGGCACCCCAAGAATAGACTATAACTCCTCCATGAAAGGTGGTGACAAGGTGCTAAGAATAGAGAAGTAACTCCCATCAAGGGAGTTACTTATGACATTCTTATGACACCTATGACACATCTATGACACACACCTCCACATAAGCTATCCTATCCCATAAATGTAGGAAAACTCCATGTATGCACAAGAAATACAATTTCCCTAATTAAAAAATAGGGAAAAATAAAAACCTACACTAATACCCCCCATAAGCACAACATAGGTGGGCAATGTGGAAATATAAAATGGGTCCTGACAACTAGGCCTGATGAGGTACCCATGTACAAATGCAATCTCCCATAAGATAGAGAAAAGGAGAAAATCCATAGGAAAAAACTCCCCCCCAAAAGAGAGACATAAAAGAAAGAAGAGGCTAGTGGGCCCCCCTAAAGATGATGCTGCTATAAATGTAAACCACACCCCAAGAAGAGCTCGTAGATGAATGAGCTTGCTCTCAGTGAAAGGTTTGGTGAAGATGTCTACAACCTGCTTTAAAGACTAGCAAAATATTAATTCAATGACCTGACTATGAATAAGCTCTCGAATGAAGTGCATGTGAATCGCTATGTGCTTGGTCCACTGGTGTTGAGCCAAATTCTTGCAAATTTAAATGTTACTCTAGTTGTCACAATAAATGATGGTGGGCTACCTGATAGGAATACCAAACTCAAAAAGAATCCCTTGAAGCCAAACAGCCTCATTAGCTGCATTAACAGCTCCCCTATACTCTGCCTCTATGGATGATATAGCAATAGCATTCTACTTCTTGCTAGACCAACTGATAGGACCAAAACCTAGAGAGAAAATATAACAAGAAGTGGACTTGTGAGTCTATGAATCTCTAGCCCAGTCTGAATCTATATATCCAACCAAGTCAACCTATATGCCAAATTTGTAATGAATCTCATATCTATGTGAACCCTATATGTAGTGCAAGATCCTCTTAGTTGCTTTCCAATGTAGCTCATGAGGTTCTTGCATGAATTTGGAGACAAGTCCCACTGTATATGATATGTCAGGCCTGGTGTGAGTCAAGTAGATGAGACTTTCAACATGTTATCAATACCTAATGGCATCAACCAATGGTGAAGAAAAATTAGCCTCAAGCTTGACTCTTGATAGAAAGGGAGTCGGAGATGGCTTGCAATCAGCCATGTGAAACCAAGCCAATAAGTCAAGAGCATACTTAGGATGTGTAAGAGAAATCCTTGAATCTAAATGTGAGATCTTGATGCCAAGGAAGTAGTGCAACAAACCCAAGTCTGTCATGTCAAATCTATCTTGGAGAGATGCCTTCACCACTGTAATAGCTGATGAAGAACTCTCAGTGATCAAATGGTCATCAACATATAAAACCAAAATCAAGATCAAATCATCTTACTATAAGAAGTAGACATTAGGATCAGAATGGCACCTAGTGAAACCTATTATCAGAAGGAAGGAATCCATCTTGGCATACCAACCTCGAGGGCCCTATTTGAGGCCATAAATAGATTTCCTAAGTCTACATAGTAAGGAAGAGTTCTAAACAAATCCTGGTGGCTACTCCATGTACATCTCCTCCTCTAGATCTTTGTGAAGAAAGGCACTCTTCACATCCATTTGATGCACATCCCAACCATGTGTTGTAGTAATAGCCAAGGTGAGTCAGATACAAGTCATCTTTGCAATGGTTGCAAAGGTCTCTGAGTAGTCAATGCCTGCCACCTATGAGAAACCCTTGGCGACCAATCACACCTTGTACTTATCAACTGACCCATCTACTACAAACTTGGTCTGATATATCCACCTACATCAAACCATCTTTCTTCACTTAGGAAGTGAAGTCAAGTCCCAAGTGTGATTTTTGAATAAGGAAGAATATTCTTCCTCCATAGCATTATCCCACTCAGGTACCCCTGATGCCTCTTGAAAAGTCTATGGATCTAAAACTAAAGCAAAGAAGGCATGTGGATCTCTTTGAAAATCCCCCCTAGTACATCTGTCATCTACAGGATCTCCTACCCAAGTGTTAACACTCTCAAGTGTTTGTCTAGCCCAAAGTGGCCCAGAAGTGGGTGAGTCAGGTGTTAACTCCTCATCCTCTGACTGATTAGAGGTGGATGATTCTGCATCACTATCCTCACTGTTTGAACTTGAAGAAGAGGAATATGTCTCTAGCTTAATAACCTATTGTGGATAATCTAAATCTAATGAGGAATCATCATGAAGAAGTAGATCTAATGAGGGAGAAGAAGTGTCAAGTGTTGAGTCTTTAGGACTCTCCTAAAAATGGACACTTCTCTCAATCAACAACTCATGAGTGATTAGATCTAGAAGGTGATATCCCTTAATACAATCCAAATATGCTATAAAGATGCAAGGCTTGGACTGTCATTCCATAGCTTTGCATTTCTTCTTCAGAATGTGGGCCATGGCTAGGGATCTAAAAACCCTGAGGTGCTCAACATCAGGTTTCCTTTTATGCCAAGCTTTAAAGGTGTTATCCCTTTCAAAGCTTTGTGAGGAACCCTATTTTGAATGTAGCAAGCCCAATTGATGGCTTCAGCCAAGTACTATGGTGTTAAGTATTTGGAGTGAATCATACAACTACCCATCTCTTTCAAGAACCCATTCTTACATTCTACAACCCCATTCTTTGAAGGACTGTAAGTGACTATGCACTACAAATCAATCCCCTCTATGGTGCAAAACTACTCAAACTTGATGCTGACATACTTCCCTCCATTATCAATTTGAAGAACCTTGATGGATTTCTCACTCTGTTTCTCAACAAGAGCCTTGAAGTCTAGAAAATTTTTAAACACTTCAAACTTTTGTTTGAGAAAATATGTCAAAGTGTACCTAGAAAAATCATCACTGAAAGTGAGGATGTACTTGGCCCTTATGCAAGATGGTTTGGGAAAGGGTCTCGATACATCACTGTGGACTAACTCCAAAGGTTGTGAAGCCCTCCAAGCTTTACCTTTGTCAAATTTTGCTTCGAGATGCTTCCCAAGGGAACACCCCTTGCAAAGTCCTTTTGAGAATTAGACACGAGGCAAGCCAATGACTATGTCATTTTTGCAAAGTTGCTCAAGGTAGCGGTAGTTAAGTTGGCCAAACCACTCATGCCACAATTTTATAACTTCATTTGAATGAGTTAGCAATGTTGTTGGAGAAGAATCTGGTGTAAAATGTGAGAATGTGTATAACCTAGCTTGATGATCTGCCCTACCCACTACCACTGTAGTATCACTATGTAACTCCCTGATAGCCATTGAATCTGGTGAAAACTCAACTCTTATGCCCCAACCAATGTGAGTGATTTGGTACACTGATAGGAGATTGGTTGAAAGAGAAGGAACACTTAGAACATTTTTGAATGTTCCTCCTTCCATTTCAACTGATCCTCTCCCTACAATAGAAATTGAAGTGTCATCACCCAAAATAATTGAAGTCATGCTAGAAGGCTCTAAAGATGAAAACTCAACTAGTGAAGAGCCAATGTGGTGAGAAGCACTCGAGTTGATGACCCATGAAGATGTAGAAGCTATTGTAGCTATAAGGGCCTTGCCCTTTTCTTTCTCCTTACCCTTTCCCTTTGCCTTGGTAGAATCTTGGGTAAATGAATTCTGCTTGATGGACTCAGTAACACCTATGTTGTTCTTCTCTAGAAGAGAGTTAGGTGATCTATTTGTTTCTTCATGCATTTGTGTTCATCATGCCCTATCTTTTTAAAATAGGCACACTTAACCTTCTCCTTCTTAGGTTCAGCATTGGAGGATGAAGACTCAGTGTTGTTTTTGGCAGGATTGGTATTTTTTGTCTTCTTATCCTGGTCCTTGTTCTTTTTCTTCTTCTCCTTTATTGAAGTTTTATCCTTACCATTTCTAGCTATCAAAGCTTGGGGCTGAGTAGACTTCATTATGCCCATTTTAATTAGCTTATCTTGTTCCCTAGTCAAGTCGGCAATGAATGAATCCAAAGAAGGCATTTTCAATGTAGTGCCAAGGGCACTTTTTGTGGCATGGAAAGTTGAGACAAAGACTGAATAGCTTGGACCTAACTTTGTGAGAATAAAAAGTATGAGTTGATCATCTTTCTTCTCTATCTCACATTCTTTCAATTACAATCTAAGGGCCTTAAACTTAGTGAAGAAGTCCTGTAGGGTGTCAAAGTTGCTAGGACTTAGACTTATGAGTTTGTTTTCGAGCTCATGACCTCTCATCTCATCAAGCTTCCAAAATAACTTTTTTAAGGTGTCCCATATGTCATTGGGAGTCTAGAAGGATTATAGATAGAAGAGAAGTTCTAGAGACATAGACAAGCTTAGTAATCCATAGGCTTCATCACTACGGTTGTACCACTTGACCTTTTCAGCATAAGTGTTGGGTTTTACTTCAGTACCCATGGTGATCCTATACAACCCTTTGCTTCTAAGAATGATTGACATTTTAACCATCCATTCATGAAATTTGAAGGGTTTTAGGGGTTTAAGTTGAAAATAATCCATTTTTAGCTAAATTTAGGTGAAGTTGTGTTGATTGCAAGTTGTGAAATTATGCAGAAAGGAGAATGAAAGCAAAGATTTGCAAGTTGTGAAAAGCAATCACACCCCCAAAAAATATTGAGCCCCCTAATATGTAATTGCATTCTCAAAATATGTCAGGCTCAGCTGAGAATGCATCTTAGAGCAATTAGTGCAAGACTAAAGCAAACAAGACGTCGGACTCAGTCGAAAATGCATCTCAAGAGACCCAAATTTTAGGCACTTTATAAAGTAGTGAATTTTTGAAAAATAACAATCCTAAACTATGGAGAATTTAATTAGAAACACTTTTGCAAAAAATGGTACCCAAATCTGAGCTACCATTTGTAAGATATTAAAGGTTCAATTTTCCTGTAAATTAGTGTTTTTGCAAAAGAAACACTAAAACATTAAAAAAATGCCTGTTTTTAGAGAGAAAGTGGCCTTCCAACCACTCATTGTATTTGGCATAGAACGAGGAATCCAAAGGAGGTTTTTGTGAGGGGGAATTGGCCTCCTACTAACTCGGGCTTCACCCTTCATCTTCGATAGGCGAAGATATAAGTTTTAAATGAAAACCCCCCAAATTACAAGACTGTCTAAAAAATTAAATATTTAGTCAAATTGACTAATTTTTTTTTTACAAGTCAATTTTTAACTAAAAATAATGAAGCATAGATAGAATGAAGTATGCCACATGTTCAAGGGTCACCACATGGGATGCCAAGTAAGGAAGGGGTGCCAAAAACAAATAGTCCAAAATTTAACTTGTAGAAAAGACAAAAAAAATGCAGACTTGTTGGAAACCATATGGCCTGCTTGGCACCTTCTTGGGCAAGAAAATATGAAAGAGTTTCTAGACTTTAATGCACAATAGGTTTACCAAAAAATGCACCATATTCAAGAAAAACTAGACCTATTTTGGACGTCATATAGCTGATGTCATCACAGAACTGAAGGCACCTTGCTGAAGGCATGGCAGAATAGAAGTTTGGCATGGAGTGATGAAGGAAGAACCTATAGACTTGTGCATTGTATGGCCTAATGAGCTATTGGAGAGCATGGACTGCTATTATTGATGCTGCTAGAATTGAAGGCACCTTGCTGGAAGGAGTGTGGTGCAAACTTGTAGAAGCTAGGCATAGACTTGCAGAAGCTTGGTGTGGATTGAATGCTACTCCTCCCTTTGTTGCTCCACACAACAATAGTGCCTAGGCTAATTGTTTAACTAGCCCCTGAAGTGAAGATAACCAAGACACCCAAAGGCCAAGGATTCCCAAGAAAATGATACCAAAAATGATACATTTTTTTATTTTAGATCAGATCTAGAAAATAAAAAAACAAAGAGAACTCCACTCCTTGATTTCAAAATGAACTAAAAGCATAACCAGACACATGATTACCATTCTTGCTTTGATACCATATCAGAGTTGTTGCCAGAATCTAGATAATGTGAGTGCAATGGAGATGTGATCATATGAGTTGAAGCAAGTGCACACCACATAGATGCTAAAACAATTTGAAAATAACACAAGAAGATAAATTACACAAGACAAAATGGAGAAAACCAAAATCTGATTAACATTAGATGGCCAAAGTGAGGACTACAAATAGGAGAGTACGTAAGTAACTCCTCCACAAAAGGTGGACAATGCACCCCAATAATAGACTGTAACTCCTCCATGAAAGGTGGTGACAAGGTGCTAAGAATAGAGAATTAACTCCCATCAAGGGAGTTACTTATGACATTCTTATGAAACCTATGACACCTCTATGACACACACCTCCACATAAGCTAGCCTATCCCACAAATGTAGGAAAACTCCATGTATGCACAAGAAATACAATTTCCCTAATTAAAAAAATAGGGAAAAATAAAAACCTACACTAATAGATTGTACCTTTAACACACACTCTACTAGGGTACTCACATAGGGGTGAAAATGAAATAAGGAAACAAAATGTAAACCTATACTAGTGAGGTGATACACTAAAATATTATTCCACAAACACCACTTTCATATACACTAAGAATTAAGATTGCCAAACCTAACCTCAACTCTTTAATCTTATATAATTAGTGTTTATTATAGAGGTAGATTGATATGCACATCTAAATGTGGGTGAAAATAAGGTCAGATAAAAAACACTACTATTCCCTTTCACACTTAAAGATATACTAAAGAAATATATACATTTTATAATACCTATTAGAATAGATATCCATCACACAAAAACATGCAAGGGCATCATGGAAACAAGGAGAACATATTCATCAATTAACCTCCAAATACACCACCTAACATAGTTAGGTAAAATATTTTAGATATCAAAACAACTTTAGATGTCTTATTCAAATTATAAAACAAGGTGTCAAACTAGTAGGGCTTTGACATACTAGGTGTGCACACCATACAATTGCTAAAAAGGCATGCATTTATAGAACAAAGGAGAAGAGAAGTTCAAGAGTCACCACTTTAAGTGTAAATATATATTAAATAGTTATAAATCAATTTAAATATGTGTAAAATATGTGACTAAGTCTTGTTAGATAGGTTTCCATCACAAACATGTCATTCTCCCTCAAAGTGGTGTAAAGACTCTTCACCTTCCTCTTTAAAATTTCCTTAGTGATGGGAGATTCATTTGACTATTTGAAATAATATATGAGTCTTTGAAACATATCAAATATCATGATAATATGTAAAATTTATGGTAATAATCCTCATAATCCTCCCTAATTGGTGGTCTTCTTCTTGACACTTGTGTTTACTCACTAACAATCACTCATTAGCCTTCCTTAGTTTGTCTTCACACTTATTGTCAGAGAGGCTTACAATTACTAATGGAAACATATTTTAGAGGTTTTAGGACACATTTAAAACTTTTATTTTCCATTCGTATATAAGATATACCACCAAAGCTTTACTATCACACTTCTCACTTTCCACACTAGGCAGTCATTTCATTCACATTATCTTGTTTAGGACTGCCTGCAATGATAGGTTTAGTAGAGAGATTTTCTTAAAAAAATATGATGAGAGATGAATATGGAGAGTTTAAAAAATTATCTAAATACCTCTTTCAATAAATATCATTAAATAAGTCCTTTATACACCTATAAAATCATTGAAATCCTATTAGAAACAAAGAAAAAATTCTATTTATACAAGTGATAGTATGAAAAAACTTGATGAGGAGACTGAGTGAAGAATAATCATGTATAAATCACTTTCTTGATCATTTTACCACATTTTAATTAAAATTCATTCATGTCATCACCATCAAGTTTGAATGAGGGCTTTGAGAGGGTTTCTAATGGTTCAAACTATTAAGGATTATTCATAAAATCTTGTTGCTAAAACTCCAAAAAAATCCCACTAAGTTTAAGATAGAGACCCCCCTCAACTATACAAAAATCCTAGGAGTCTCATGTAGTCCCTCCATATCGGTGTGAGCAAAGTAAAGTTGCCATCAAACTCTTTTAGTGCATTCTGAGTAGGCTTATGAAGAAATTAGGTCTGAATGATAAACTTTGTCTTCTTCTCTAAAAATGAATGGATGTTACCAGACTTGAATTATACACTAAAGGTATTCATATGATTGGGATAGGTCTATGAGATCATATAGATGAGTTTAGGAGTTGTTAGGGTATAGACATAGTTATAGGCCTAAAGACCTAAACTAAGTATGACTCAGTATGTAACCCACCTATAAGGTTTTTAATTATTATATAGGTTTAATATATATTTATTCACTTAAAAACAACTATGAAAACCATTTAACGATTCACTCAATCCTTTTCCCTCCATATTTCACTATTTATGTACTCTAGTTATAGACTATGTTGTTCATGGAATGCCTTCTATCTGAGATAAAATAGAAGGAATCTCCCATATTATTAATGACTTAAATATTATATGAAGAGATAATTTAGGTTATTATTACCATCTTCACAAATTTTTAAATCTTGATCTATCTTCCAAGTCTATGAAATCTCCAAACTCCCCAAGACTGGTTCTTAGGAAATATGACTATAGGCAGGGTTTTATGTAGCGTTATCTACAATTTTTAGATCTCATCACTATATGTAGAGGTTGATGAATATTTATAACACCTAATATTGTTTCATTACCACTATAATAGTGGTTTTAACTTAATTATCAATTCTACATTTTTTCTCATCAACCAAACTGTAACTTTCCATTAAATGAAACTAGTTTGCCATTAGACTGAGTATGAATTTCAAAGGCCATTATAGTTTAAATTTTGATATTTATTATAACTTTGAGTACCTTACGAAATTATTTTATATATTTATTAATATATATCGACATGGTGATTCTAACTTTTACCTATCCTAAAATTCTAAACATGTATCTCACATGAGCTAGACATAGTCTATAGACTACTTTGTTGGTATCACCTATAGGTGGTAACTAAAGAGGTTAATGGGATCCTTTAAGTGCCTATAATGGTTTCATAATTGTGTTTAATTCACTTTAATACCTAAATTTCATTGGGAACATTATATTCTCTACATTTGTCCATTATCTAACTAGCATCCTTCTTTATTTAGGCAAGTCCATCATAGGTATGATTGTGTCACCTATTGGTCACAATTAGGAAAGGAGTTTGAATCCTTGTAGATTATAATCTCATGATTGAGAAATTTATTTCTCTCTTTTGGTTCCATCTTATAATACTTAGGAAATATACTCACTTGGTAAGTTCATTTCATGCCTTGGAATCATGTTCTCACTCACTAACCAACAACACAATAGGTGCCCTTTAGAAAATTACAATGTTCCAAGTTCAAATTCACTATGTATCACTTAAAGTCAATATAAACTTGGCCAATTTGATACCATTTAATCATGATTCCCCTTGAATCTCATGTCAAGATGTGATTTTTAGGTCTAGGATACTAGAATAGAGTTATTAGTCTCACAAAAACCTCATGGTCTTCAACTAGTAGATGATCTTATATCAGGTAGAGACCTTATTTGGAGAAAATAAGGTAAATAGTCCTATTTTTAATCATTCATTAATATTTAACTATGGACATTGCTTGAATTAGTCTAGGAATAGTACTATGACCCTGTATAACTTGATAATTCCATTTAATTCATGGAAATAAATTCAACCTATCTATTGAGATTTTTGATGGCTCCTTCATGTTTAGTGCATGCTTGTAGGTACTATATTTGACTATATATCATGGAGTTATGATAACTTTCTTTCCCATTGTATTGATAATAATCTCCAAACAACTCTTAGATTATTTAATACCAAGTTTCCATGGAGATACTAATTTCCATTATTTGTAATGTTAAACACAATTACCTTACCTTTGGTATAAAGCCACTTACATAAAGACAACCTCTACAATCATGAAAACATGTTATACACAACATTGTGATGTTCATTCCAATAATATGAGATGTTATACTTGCATCTCTATATCTCCACATGTAAACCAACCTTCAAAACCATCTGAGGATGAATAACATGACCTATAATAATTTTTTCAACACTTAGAAACATTAGAATATATAAACAAATGAGAAAACCTATAGGTGATACAAATGTGGGGGTAGTTTGGAGGTAGTATCATTCTTGAAGATGATTCATAAAGCCCAATCCACCAATTTATAAAGTATGACCATAGAGTTGAATCTCATAAATACTAATTCAATCCCTCAAATGCATTCTTCTAAACTTTGCCCATCCAATCCATAAGAACATAAAACTAGTTGATGAGACTTGGCTTCCAAAAGAGAGCAAGGATAGAGACATAAAGGTTTTATCCATTCTTGGAATTTTCAAGGTAATTTTAGTATGAATATGATTTATAGGGAGATAAATTATCATCTTGAAGACTATACAACTATTGAACTCTTATGTTTCCAACTGATCATCTTGATTTGAATGTTTAAACTTGCCAAATCCATTTATAGAATTGATCAATGACAATCTCCGAACACATGGGACATTTAATAGTACTTAAACACACATTTCCTTTCATATGAACAATAAATTTTCATTAAAGTGACCCAAAAGGTGGCCTAGTATGACATAACGACAACTTAGATAAATGTGACTAATATCAAGACATTTTTTATCACCATGGTAGACATGTTTCAATCTAGGAGATCCTATGGAAGTTTCAACTTACATGGGGGTTGAATTAATTTGAATAGGGGTAAAATTAGTCAAAATTTTGGTGATTTACTAGGGGTAACATGCATCCTATACTAAGGACAATTTTCCTTCTCCTATCCTTGAGAAATGGAGTTGTTGATGTGGGTTTTATACACACCACATATAATGAAGTAGCCTCTAACATTTTAGGATCTCTATGGAGGTGAAATCCACTCCAAGGCATAATTTAAAGTATGTAGTATTTGAGAACCTATTTATGGAATAGTTGGTAGTGTATGTATTCTATTGATAGGGTTTCTAGAATGGAGGTGGGGCCTCTATAAACATAGTGAATTTGTATGTGAGTTGGGTGGATGATTGGATGCTAGTCTAAAGTGGGTAGGTCTTAAAACAAAATTAGAAAAGAGGAAATGGTATAAAAAAAGACTCTATGTTTTTCATAAATCACTTCCCTTGATGGTTTCTAAATGGATAAGTGCTTTCAGAACCTATGCTTATTGTTAAAAACAATTGTACATATGCAATCAAACATGGTTCAAAATTCTAAGGAGATAATAATACATAGAACTCACAAGCCTTAGCTAAAGGTGTATCTTTTTATAGAATATATTTATCACTCTTACTCAAAATATTATGGCTTGATCTAGTGAGGTATTTGAGGTAGTTTTGCATGCACATAGAAAACCACATCAAAGAAATCACTCATAGACATTTAGAATTACGAATCAATCAACCTAATTATATTAATCAATATGATTTACAATATTTAAATAGTTTTTACACATCTAGGCTTATTACATCAACCAAGATAATCAAGAACCCCTTCATAACTTTTTCACACAAAGCATTATTAAAATATATAACCAAAGAGATAATATCTAATTCATAGATAATGGAAAGAAAACACTCAAATGCATGAAGTTGAAAATCAAAATTGTTTTTCTTATTTTGTATTCAAAATTATCTCCCCTTATCCATAGGGAAGATTTTAATTGTTTAAATAGACTTTTGGATGGGGTCACCTCATCCTCCAAGGTCATGCAGAGTTATTTACATGTAATAGTTATAGCATGAGTTCTAACTATAGTCAAAACTATATATGAATTTTATTATAGTTGTTAATTAACTAAGTTAGCCTTTACAAAACCATGTGACATGTGCATGTGCATGTGCATGTGTACAAATTAAAAAGACAAATTTAA
This sequence comes from Torreya grandis, assembly GCA_037957365.1. Lineage (NCBI taxonomy): Eukaryota > Viridiplantae > Streptophyta > Pinopsida > Cupressales > Taxaceae > Torreya > Torreya grandis. The sequence goes on from JARHVA010004061.1 coordinate 1,408,685, forward strand.
AATAAAAATCTCAAACTAAAAGAATACTATAAATATGTACACCATTATAAAATTATACTTGCACAAAATCTTAGACCCTTTAAGGCTAAATCATCTTGATGGATGCATGAACTTTAATCGGTGTAGTGGCTAGGGTGGTAGAAGTTATAAATGAAGATGTTGATGTGGTACATGAAGTAGAAATTTGAGATTAATTTTTATTTACCTCATTCTCCTTATAACACTTATCTGATATATCATATTATTGTCATATAAAGTTCAAGTTAATTAAAGGTGGTTGATGGATCCTATTTACTTGGCCAAGGAGTTTTACATGTTTGGCCTTAGTTGTTTAGAAATTAGTCTTGAAAATATCCACATTTTTGAAATTATTTCTAGTTACACTTAACTCATCTTATATTTCTTCCATTATCAAACCTTGAAAACTCTACTTGATGTTATCTAGTGCCTCTTGTATGAGCTTGTCAAAAGTGATCCTACTAATCAATTTTACTATAGTGTCCTTCACCTTTTATAACTTAAAAGAATTCAAAAGAAATATAATTTGAGCCTGATGTGCCTAATATTTAGGGATTAAATCCTCAAATAATTGTAACCACTCTCAAACTTCTTCTTACCTTATGACAACCAAATTGAGAGCATTGGATGCCTCAAGTAGTGTCATAAGGTCTAGATGACTATATATTTTGTTACATGTGTATGAAACTAACATCTTTAGCTTACCATTATCATTTCTTAAATATTTAAATGATTGGTTAGTCTTATTGATATGAGGGGCCAATTTGGCCCTCATGAAATCTAATGCTTCCAATGGCTTATAACATCTAGAGCCTACTTCTTGAAACTCTACCTCTATACTTGTAGGGATATACATAGTTTTTTATTTCTATCTCAATTATTCTACCTCAACATATAACACATATTGAGCCATCTCAGTGCCTTCATGGATGGAAACCATAACATCCTTGTGTGCTTGAGATAGGTATGTGAAATTCTCAACATATGGAAACTGTCTTGACTACCTATTCTACCTCTTAGTGAAGGAGAATACCTCTTGTCTTTCCTCAAAGATTATCTCACTTCATTTTTATCTTTCAACTTCCTCTTCTTAACTCTTTATATGCTAGCTGATGGTGGGTCAAATAAAGTGGTGATAAAAGGGAGTTCGGTGATCTTGAAGTTGGGAAAATGAGAGGCCTTGGTTATCAAATACATAACCTAGGGAGGAATGTCCAAATATGATGCATCTAAGGTTGTAACTATAGCCTCTTCTTGAGCTTTCTCAACTACTGGCTATTTATTTTTTTCCTTGACAAGGATGTCAAGTAGGGAAGGATAAATGAACTTAGACTAGTCCACTCCTCTAAACTGAGATAATGTATGGACTATGACCAATTGGGACTTGGCCTTCCTTCCACTACTAAATATTTTCACAATATTTTATTATGTGGAGGTGGTGGAAGTCATGGGAAGGGTGATCTGAGTAGACCAGATATGGAACTATGTAGTGACCATGGCCATCTTCACATTTCTAGATATCATCTTCTTCTTAATGGCTCTAATAGTTGAAGTTCCAATAGGGTTAGAGGAGGTAGCTATGGTAAATAGAATAAAAGTGGACAATGGGCCAATGGAGATGGCCAATCATCCTTTTCGACCTTTGGGGTGAGAAGGGTCAATAAAGGTAGAAGTAGAAATTGCCACCTTTGGGGTTCTCAACATAGAAGATATAGGAACATTACCAAATATTACAATAGTAGACAAAGGAATAGTCATAAAAGACTAGGTACGTAAGGGACCTTGCCAAAATAGATATTTATCCTTTGTCTAATTCAAGCCTCAAAGCATTTACCATTTATATCTCTATATATTCCTTATAATCAACTTCATCCCCAACATACTCAATTTCAATAGCCTCTCCCTCTACCTATTTTGAGTGTTGTGGTGCAAGAAGCAAGCCTTGGGATAACTCTACTATGGGATTGTCTATGGGAGTACTAAAATTTTTTATGTATATAAGAGTAGTCTTTAGTTATGTATGGGAGCCTTGTTAGATTGACGTAGCTACCTATTTTGTTGGTATCCCTATAGATGTGGATATCTGAGCTTGGAGAAAAGTGGTAGTTACTTGAAATATACATACAACTAGCTTTTCTTGTGCTTGTTCCTCCTCATTAGAATCTAAATTGATGGGGTCTCCCACATATGCTCGTTTTAGGTTGGTTTCAACTACCCTAGGCTCTTTCTTCATAGATTTGATATTCAATTTCAAAGGGAGTCCTTGAGATGAGGAACCTACTTCATCCTTAGACTACTCCATGGATTGTCCTTTCCAAAAGTCTAAATGCTCCCATCATTTGTAAAGGGCCTTCTTGATATCTAGTTCCCTTGAAAAAACTAAAGGGTCCTCTTATATCATCCTTAAATGATCATATTTTTAAATCCTACAATCTTATCCCACTCCAACACTTCATCATCATCTTTTAAATTTAGAAAAAAAAGTCATATGCATAGGGATAATGGTTGTAAGGGATATTAAATGCATGTATATGCTTTTGAATAAAACAATGTGGATCCCAATCCTTGTGTGGAAGCATGTGGAAATGATATCTCTTCTAATTTTTTCCCACTTCTCCAAAATGCTTCCTCATGTTGTCTACCATTCTACCAATGATTATATGGTGTCCAATGTATGAAATTTTCTTCTTCCTAGATAGGTCTTCTTCAATACTCCACCATAATTGGAAGGTAATTTATTACTCCACCAACTTGTCTAGAATATATTTTTGGAGACATAAAGGATCAATCTTATTTCCCCAAATCATTATGATTATGAAGTTTGTATAGAGGAAGTAATCCCCCTTCTCAGTAAGTGTTTTCACAATGTTTTCTCCAATTTTAGGCATAGGAAAGCCATGGATGGATTTCCAAACTTGAGGATATACATCCTCTACAATCTTTACCATGTTCTTTATGTAGGCATACACATGCATAAATTAGAAGTGGTTAGAAATTTTGTTCTTGATACAATCTATGGTTAGAATCCATAATTCATCAAGGATTTTATAGTAGGTTCCCATGATAACATCTAATAAATAGGATATAAGATAAAAATGGCCTGCAAGTGTGGGGTGCTTATCCTTATAGATTATTTTTTCCATAAAATTAAAACTAATTATTTCTCCTAGTTTGAACTGAGCATCACAAGTTAGCAATATGTGTAATAATGTCACCCAATCTAGATTGACAACAATGAATGTCTGATATACCATATATTTTATTTAATAGATCCATGGTAATACATACCCCCATCATAAATTTGTCTATGGGAACATTCCCCTTTGGACTATTTCCTTTGAAAGGGATGGTCTATTCAGGGATTAACCATGAAGATAACAACTTCTCAATTATGTTTTCTTTGTTTATAGTACCACCTAATGCTTATCTAAGTATGCATCAAGTGTGTTCAAGGATAAGTATATTTTGAAGTCATATCTTGAAATGCATGTAACTACTAGTTTATTAATATAATGATGAAGGCATCTAGTGTTATCTTACCTTAGAAGAATAGATCATGTATGAGATCGATGGATGGCATCACCTCTAGCTTGGCAGTCATAAAGTATAGTCTTTATAGTTTTAGGGCAAGTAAGTCCCTGGTAAACACTCACTTAGAGAACTTGATATTATATACATATAGTGAGAATATATCTACAAAATCAATAACATCCCATAGCTTTGAATAATTTGCATACTAATTGTCAAAAATGGTAATGTTGAATATTGTATTAAGAAATTTTGTGGTATCCTTGATTGAGTAGAGGGATGGTGGATTTAATCCTTGAAATATCCTATATTAATATGCCATTATTTTTTCTTTCAATATCCTTCTTCATTTTATATGTTGTATGATCAATTTGTGTTCCCAATCTAGTCATTGATTCTTTACATAGTGTTCTCAAGGTTGTAGCTAGGGCTTTTTCACGATGTAGAAGAGAAGTAAACTTTGAATGCAAGTTTATTTGAAAGAAATGAAGGCTTAAATGGATACATATCACACATATAAGATTTTTCATTGAATACTAGTTTGTGTGGTATAAATTCCTAATGTTCACTTATTTTATATTCCTATATAATTCAAATGTTGTTACTTAGTATTAGTGGGGGAATTTAGCATATACTATTAAGAAACATTTTTATTTGGCTACGTATAACAAGGCTTTGTATTTTTCTCAGAAATTAGGTATTTAGGTATTATGTTGGAAATCGATCTTTATAAAAGACCCATAACAAAAATCCCAAAGACCTATTTTCATTATACAAAATGTTTGTGGTGTAAGCTCTAGAGACCTATTTCCATTAGATAAAATTTCCACAATAAAAGCTCTGATATAAACAAATTGATTTAGAGAAAATATACAAAACAATATTTTTGATAAGATTGAAATGTTTTGGGGAAATTATTTTGAACAAAATGTCTAATGAAATTTCTCTAAGGGCCAAATTTATGCAGAACAAAAGTTTTGAAGACCAAAGTTCAAATGAAAAGAAGTGTCAAAAATTCAAACCCCAAAAATCTATGGGATAAAACATCAAAACATAAAACATGAAAACTGAACCTATCAAAAAAAGTGTCTGAATGAAATGCCCAAACAAAAATATTGATGAGTAAAAATCCCTAAATAAATTCCATTGAATTTCCCAAGTCTTGAAAATCAGCATATTCAAAACTCCTAAAAGGCATTAGTGAAGTTAGTTTGTATAATAACACAAGAATACCATGTCCATTTCCCAAAGTATGAATATTAATAATCAATCATTCCTATAATTTATATTGACATATAGAAGAGAGGCTCAATAATCAAGACCTGAGTCTTTAAAAAAAGTGAGTTCCCATTTCTCCTTAGATAAAAAGGGGTTGTTGGATACAATAAATGGTGACTCATAGGGGGAATATTCTTGAGTATTCAAGAACCCAAAACTTTGGTTAGTGATATTTAGATCAATTATGAAGTGTGTGAAAAAAGAATAATTAAATTAAAAACATTAAAGAGACTCCTATGTTGATTCACACAACATACTTGCCTTCCAATTATTTGGATCAATGTGTGTCAAACACGTATTTCATTTAACCCTTGGTGTGATGAGTTTTACAAAGGCTTGATGAAGATTTAGGTTTCATTCTAGTATCTATTAGAGCTTTAAAAAATGAAGGAAACTTAGGGATTGATCTACGACCAACCAAATTCCCATATCCCCAATAGAGATACTGTAGTCTCCTTTTCTTCTCTTTTCATTATTTTCTTTTAACCATGATGAATTGTATATTGGCCTTATTTCATCATGTGAGCCTTTTGATTTTCTTTAGATTGTTTATCTATTTTGAGCTCATTGGTTCTTTTCTTATTTTATTTTTCTTTTATTCTATAATTAAAAGAGAACAACTGAAACCTTAGTGAGTGTTATAATTATAAAACAAATCATACCATAATGTCCCTACCAACCACACCTATACCTAGAATTGTCACTTCCAACAAGTATTTAATATGATAAGTGTACTTGATCCAATAAAATAAGAAAAATTTATAAATTTGTATGAATTAATTTGATATAAACTTTCACATACTTGGTGAAAGTATTCAATTATGACACCATCTATAATAATCCATGATTACCTAACTTCATCCTGAAGACTAAAAAACATAGAAATATGCCCAATATATGGATAAGTATCAAATTTATTATTCCTTTTTAATATTCCCCTTTTATATAAGTCTATTTAAGCATGAGCTCTATTGGTTTGGATTTTATCCTGGTTACAGTCAAAGTGAACGCAATTCAAATTGTCAAAGAAAGCCACAAAATAACTAATCTAGAAAGCATTAAACTCTAATCAAAAAAGAAAGAAACTAGCCTAAAAAATCAAGAAATATAATCTAGGAAAGCATGAAATTTAATATAAGGAAGTAGTAATTCTAATATAAGAAAGAAGGAAATATAATGTATTCCTAATTCTACCTTTCCATCTCTTTTTTGTCAGTATGGGGTATCTTCAGATAATACAACCATGAAGTAGTGTTTTAAAAACTACCCATTGACTAGATACGTAAGTTCATTACCCTATAGGTCCTTTAGATGAAACACATTATTTCCCATGATCCTTATAATCTGATATGGCCCAATCCATAATGGGGAAAACTTATCATGTTGTCCTTTCTTCTCATGTGATTTATCCCAAGTAGCACCAAATCCAAAATCCTAAATGCTTTGACTTTTTCTCTCTTATCAAACCATCTCTTGACCACATCTTAGTAGTAATTGAATGTTTATAGGGATTTATTCCTTGAATATTCCATTTATATTATGTCCAATAATCAAGAGTCTATTTGGCTATTTGGTTCCATGTAATCTTGCATAAAATGATATGTTAGTAGTTTCAATGTAATTAGTAAAATTGGCGTATGTCCATAGACCAACAAGTAGGGTGAAGCTCTAAGCGATTTATTATATCTTATCTAGTCTACCCAAAGAGCATATTTTAATAGATTGTGTTAATCCCTAGGCCTATCACCTACTAATTTCTTAATCACATCTATCAAGTTCTTATTTGTTGACTTTGCCAACCCATTTTCCAAAGGGTAATGGTTAGATGATGACCTGATAGTAACCTAGTTGTCATGTGCCCATTCCATAAATTTTGATGATATGAACACTAGTCTTTGTCATAAACCAATGTAATGGGAGTGCCAAACCTAGTGATGAAGTGCTCCTCTAAGAAGTGAATCATGTCTTATGCTCTACAATTCTTCATGGATATGGCCTCATCCCATCTATTATAGTAGTCTATATCAATGAGTATGAACTTAAGGCCTACTGATGAATTTGGGTTGATGATGCCAGTAAAGTCTAAACCCCATTAGGAAAATGGCCTTACTTTAAAAATTGACTATAAAGGTATTACTATATGTACTTCCCTTTTGGCTTAATATTGGAATTTGTGGGATGTCCTCACATGACAATGAGCATCTTAAAAAACTATTGGTCAATAGCAGTCCATTCTTAAGATCTTATGGGTTGTGGTTTCCCAGAAGGATGACCACTACCTATTTTTTGACATAAGTTTTCCAAAATTTCTTTAGATTCCTCTACAAATACACACCTAAAATAAATGCCTTCATAGTTTATTTTATATATGATCCCCTTCTTAATCATGAAATTGGTAGCTCTAATCCTCAAATATCTCCTTTTCTCTCTACTGAGGTCTAGGGGATAAGTTCCTATGATCAAGTACCATATGATATCATTATACCATTCTCCTTTAGATACTTGAGACTCATATATCTATTCAATAGTGACACATGGATCAGGTTTAATCATGAATTGACCAATGCCTTGACCTTAAAAAATCTTTAAAGGTTTGATTTCTATGTCAAATTCCTATAGTTTCATCATCCACTTGCCTTGCCATTATCCCAGTTCAATTTATGATAGAGTGAGTTTTACAATGAGATTAGGCACAATATCAATGGTCTTATTACTTAAAATTTAATTCCAAATTTATTTACTTATCCAACAAGAGAGAACATTTACTTATCAATCATGGAGTATCTAAGTTTCGAATCTTTCAAATTTGTGCTCATGAATGTGATTAGGTGTTCAGTCTCATCCTTGTTTTATGTTATAACCATATCAATTGTATGTTTTAAAGAGAATGAGTACAAGTAGAAATATTTCATGAAATATAGAATGATAAGTACCAAGGCTTATGATATTATCCCTTTAATGTCTTGAAAAGGCTTTTGGGCTTCATTTGTCCATTCTATTTTGGCATCCTACATGAACATGGTATTCATAGGTCTAACAATTTGTAAAAAAACTTGATAAACTTTATTAAAAAGTTAATTATCACAAAGAATGATTTGAGTTCTTTCTTATTATTTGGTGGTGAAATTTTTTAGATATCTTGAACTCTATCTAGATCAATGGTGACCCCTTCTTTGGTGATGATGTGTCCTAAAATCTTGCCTTTAATCACTCCAAATATTCTCTTCTTTGGGTTTAGTGAAACATCAAAATTTATGTATATCTCAAATATGGACTAGAGGTGGCTTATATGATCATTCATGTTATTTTAAAACACAAGAAGATCATCCATGTAGATGATTATGAATTTTCATATTAGTCTTTTGAATGCGTGATCCATGACATGATGAAAAGTAGTCCCTACATTTATCGAACCAAACAACATCCTTTTGTATGCATAAGTGCCCCACTTCATTGTAACCCCATCTTTATTCTGTCATCAAATTGTAACAATACTTGATTATAGCCTAAAAAACCATCCAAGAATGACATCATTTTAGAACCACTTACTATCTGTATCACCTCATCCAAAGAAGGTAGGGGATAATTGTCCTTTTTATAGGCCTTGTTTAGGTTTCTAAAATCCACACATAATCTAATCACACCATTATTAATTCTAATGGGAACCAAATTGGCCACCTATTTATAAAGTCATATTGGGAATAAAATATTTGCACTTAGTAACATCTCCACTTCCTTTTGAATGATCAATTCCAAAATAGGATTGACTGGTCATTGCTTTTATTTGAATGGTTTATATTCTAGTTTCAGAGGGATCATGTGAGTAATGAATTGAGGATCATAAACTTTTAAATATTCACAATTTCAATTAATGACATCCTTATATTAGGTGATTAAATCCTTTACTCACTATCTCTTATTTAGGGTAAAATCGAGGCCTCTATTGATATATCACGAGTTATGTTCATCCCCCAAATTTTCCTTTCTAAAGTCTAATTCATTGGCTTTAGGAATCCTAAGATTCTAAAATTATGGATATATATCAAATTACCTTTCTAAAGAGACCAACCTTGATTAAATATGATTATCTTTGAGTTGGAGAATACCTTCCTTATTCAATTCTTCTTGGCATAAATGACTTACTTCCTTATCATAAGTAATTTGGTACTCAATCTCCCTTAAATTAGTCAAAACTAAATAATCTACTAATTGCCATCAAAGACTTCAAAATTTTCCACACTATTAATTAGTGAAGGGAAAGACACTACTTAAATAAAAAAACTACTTACCATAAATTCTTGAAGAGGCTCCAAGTTAGCTACAACAATAGCTAGTGAATTTGTAGCTTGATTCTACTCTCTAGGAATTGCCTTTATGTTAAAAGCATTGAATCTTTCAATCACGTCCCATACTCAGTGTTTATACTTATTTAGGTAAGAGAGCTTGCACTAGTATTTATTTTTGACCTAGTTAATCACTAGCTTAGAACCACCTGGTGTTAATACTTGTTTCACATTATTTTTAGTGTAAATTATAATCCCAAAATTAGTGCTTCATACTTGGTGTTATTTTTGGTACAAGGGAATTACAACCTACATGCTGCCAAAATTTTATTTCCCTATGGATCAATCAAATTGAATCCCATGCCTGATCCTTATTTGGATTTAGTGCCATCAAAGTGTAAAGTCTAAAGCTAATTGGGACCTTCAGACTATGGTTCTTATTAGTTATTATGCATGTTTAAAGTGTAAATACTGAGGCTTAGAGACTCATATATCACCTCTTCATTCTTGACATTATACTCCATAATGGGATACTTCATCCTTGGTTCTTTGTCAGTTTTGATTTTATTTGTAATGCCTCTCCATGGCAACCAAATGTGAGAGAAGTCTATAGAGAGATATATGTTGAGTGTTTTGAACTAGTCTCTACTTATTAGTAGTCTATAGAATTTGGGTAAGTCCACCATAAGCATATCAATGGTCATCTAAAAACATGGTTCAAATTATACTCAGATATACATGTCCTTTAATTCACTGACCACTGACACCACTAACTTGTCTAATTATGAAACTATCCTCTTTGAAGGGCTTGGAGTCAAACCAAAATTCTAAAATATAGAAGTAGGCATGATAGTTCTAGAAGATCTAGAATCAACTAAACAATTATGAATGTTCTTAGTGAATTCTCTAATGGTGAGTAATAATGGTGGGACTTTTGGCTTACTATTATAAATAACATTAGCATCAATAACTTTTTCTTTGTTCATAGGTGCTTTCATTCTCTCCATAGGTGTATTTATAGTAACATATATCAATAATATCTCCTTTTGTTTAGTAATATAGGCTAACTCATGAAAAGTTATATTTGTTTTGATCTTCTTCATGTGTTTAACAATGTTGTATCCTCTTTTTCTAGGTTCTTCCTTGGTCTGAGGCTGATCATTCCCCCTTGGAGGAGGTGGATTATTGTTAGCATTAATATTAGGTGGATTTTTTGTGTTATTTATAAGAGTTGATGTATTGAAGGGTTACTTATTCCTTATATTGCATCCACCTTTTTGAAATTATTGGAAAGCATAAACTTTATCTATGTTGTCATTTGGCACATTATCATCTTCATATAGAAATGGAAACTCATGAGTCTTGAAGAACATGGTAGTGATAGAAGGTTTAGGATCAAAATGATGTTTAGGTGGATTATGCATCTGGTCCTACTTACCACTTCTCTTTGGAAGGTTTCAAATACTATGTAAAATTCAATGCAATTAATCTCACCATGTTGAGAAGTATTGTGAACCTTGCACCAATTAAGAAGAGTCATATCTACTATATTGATCTCTAAAAGTTTTCTAAGATACCCTATATTGTTTTTAGGTTTGTTGAATGGCCTATTATACCTCTATAATGCATGATTCTAAAATCCATTTGGGTCATTAGAATTACATATCTTCTTTTGCATACCCAAGAAGTTCTTGCTTAACTTTTATACCATATTTTGAATAACATTAAGTTCTACCTTTGTGGAGTCAGTACCTTCTAGAATAGTAGCATAGGACATAGCTAATTGTTGATTTTATTGGTAATAATTTCCTTGTATGTGGTTGCTTAAGAATCTATAGTTTTTTTGTATTATTTATATCATGGGATGCAATATGTAGAGCTAAAAATTATTTAATGCTAGCCTATTATACTTTACATATGGAATCAAATTCATCATGGGAAAGTTGTTGATGTTAGACACAATAATCACTTGAGGATTGAGCTATCTATCAATATTAATGGCTTCCTAAAATTCCCTTGCTAAGTTGTTAATGGTAGTAGTTCTCCTCAATAATACCTTAGTAATTAGATCTAATACATTTTTATACATCTATAATTCTAACACTTCATCTAGATTATAGTCTGGAGTTAATCATTTATACATCTTTTGATGTATTGCATTGAAATCATGAATAGTCTCATTAGGTTGTCTCTTCATACTAGTGAAGAGATGGTATATTATGTTGGGACTGTTGACTTGTCCAAATTGTGAAATAAAGATGATTGACATGTATCCCAAAAAGTGATGGAATTTTCTATTAGATTTAAATATTAGTCATAAGCAACATCCATCGGTGTGAAAGGGAAAAGCCTACATGTAACATATTCATGGACAACATTCATCAACCTTAAAGTGGCCTTAAAGTACTCAATATGTTCTTATACTATCTTATCTCTTAAAGGAGAAAATTATAGTAGATACCTCTTAAGATTCCTAGGAAAATCATGCACATCCACTTTAGGGCATGAGTTGTAGGTATGTTATCTTTGACAACCTATTGATGGAATAGCTGGTAGGGAATATAAGATGTTGAAAAGATTTTTGGGATGGAGGTGTGTTCTCTAAAAGGGTATTGAATTTATATATGATTTATGTGGATGGTTGGATATTAGTCTAAAGTAGGTAGGTCTCAAAATAAACTCAAAAAGGAGGAAAGGGTAGAAAAGAAGACTATGTGATTTTTATAAATCACTTCCCTGGTTGGTTTATAAATGAACAAGTGATTTTAGAACTTATGTATATTGCTATCTGATGCAGGAGCATCAAATGCTTAGATATGCTAGGGATATTTAAAAAAAAAAAAAAAAAAACAACAACAAAAAAAATTCAAATTGTGGACACTTGTCAAAAGGAGAGGATAGGCTTATTTGGGTATTTAGTTATTGATAATCATGTTATCATGTAAAATCCAAGGAGTCAGCCATAGGTGGCGTAGGTTAGGTGAAGTTGAATAAGTCTATGTTTAAAGCATCTTGTTGAGTCTTATTAGGAATTAGTTGGGTGTGTTAGTAATAAAATATGATTATTTCAATATGGGGAGCAGTAGTATAGGCAATATAATAGGAGATTGTGTAGGAGGAAGTATAGGATCAAGTCCGGGAAAGGACTATATTTTGATAGATTTTGTAAAAAGGATTGTTCTGAATGAAATAATGATTATGGCGTAGTTAAGAAGAGAAAATGCCAGAGTTGGATTTGGATTTAAATGTTCAGAGAAGCCAATTTTCAATTCTGTGAATAAGAAGAAGAGGCGTTTGCTAGGCGATAGTTGACATACAAAGGTGTGATTGATTTCATTGATTATATTAATATGAATTCAGTTACTGTATTAATTCCAAGTTTGCCAATTTTTTGTATATGGTTCTTTGGAGATTGTGGTTGTATGTCCCAAATTGGTCTTAGACGCCATCGGGTTCTTTGATTTATATGTCCTGACTGGACGTAGAGATAAACGCATAATTGTAGTCTGTTGAAATGGCTAGGCTGGTGTTGGATAAGCACCATCGCTTGACCCTCATAGAGCGTGCTTTAAAGAAGAAAATGGCACCATTGAAATTCTTCAAACAGAGCCCCCTTGACAGATGTAAGCATGCAAATTCTGTGACCTTGAAATTGTTTGTCTTGTTTTTGACTTGGATCTTGCAGTTTTATACTAGCCTTGTAAGTAAACTATCTAGTTTAATTAATCATGTCTGTAATATTACTTTGGGTAATAAACTTGTGAATGCCAATGAAGCTATTAGCGTAGCTGAGTCAGTTCAGTTTAACGCGAGCCCAAGCTGAATATGCATACAGCCATGGAGAAGATCGTTAGTCTTATAGACCAAGCCAAGTTGGGATGAATATCTGTGATCACCATATTCAGAAGCTCTCTAGCATGTGAGACTAATGTTTTTAATCATTTCAAAATTTTCTGCTGGGTGCATATAATATATGCTGGGCCGTAGTCTCCTGCTGGGCGCATACATATAGTTGTTGGGCCGCCCCAATGAAGTATTTACATGTCGGCCACTTCAAATGTTGCGCAGATCAAATTCTTATATGTTATGTTATTTCTAGAACTATCATTTTATGTTTTTTTTGATACCATGTAGACATGGTTTATAGTCTTTCTCAAATATTTACTTGTGCAATGCTGTCGGGAAAATGACGGTGAGAATGGAAGAACTGTAAAAAGAGAGTTTGTTGGTGTTTAGAAGGGGAAACCGAAAAAAATGTATGGTATACAGGGGAAATGAGGATGCACCAAGCTATTATGTTGAAAGAGACGATAATGTCTTCCTGTTGAAGGGATTTGAAAAAATAACTTTTGAAAAGTCAGAGGTGATGGAAGAGAATTGAGTTCACTTTGCTGGGCCATTCGTCATGAACTGGCAAAGACATATAGATTTCTGACTGAACCCTAGGGAATCTGAAGGATCAAATTTTTAATAAGGATTTGATTGAAGAAGAGAATATTGCAGCTGTCGTAGTCAAGGGAATGAATGAAGACACTTTAAAGTAGAGACAGGGAAGTATTGAGGAGTTAAGAATTCATTTGATTTGAATATACTCTGCATAATCGGCCAGGCTAGGCTGAATCCAGGAATAAGGTGGCCACAACAGTGAAGTTCAGCTTCGTAAGTTCTTCTTGACAGACAGTCAGTCAGCAAAATGGTCACTGCTGTAACTTCAAACTTTATACTACTAAAAGGGGAAGATGTGTTGTGATGTGGAGGAGACTCTCCAGATGGAAGCCGTCAAAGTTATCAAGTGAACCATTCACCGTACCAGGTGACATTGTTTTTGTGTGAAATACATATATGATTTAATTCAATCAAATATATATATATTTATCCCTGTTGGATGTATGTTGATTCATCAATTGGTAGTCTAAGGAATATTTCAGTCCATCATTTAGTATCAGGCCCATCTAGCTCAGTTGATAGAGCTATTACAATATTTTTGGGATCAGAGATCAGTGTTTCAAAGTTTCCAGGAGGTGAGATTGCATCATTTGGTATCAGAGCCCAAGGTTCAAGTTCTTGGAGAAGCAGCTATAGCAAAGAAATAGGTATGGACATTTTATGAAAATATTGTTCTAAAGAAATTGTATTATTTGCATTTGTAAAGTTGGAAAAGGTAGAAATTTTTGAATTTTGATGAAGAATAGAATAGCAGTAAGGCTTGAAAGGTTTGAAAAGAAGTGAAAACCCTTAAAGTGGAAAGAAAGGAGTAAGTGGCAAGAGAGAGTCCAAAAGCCATATAGGCTTGAAGAACAAAGAAAGAGAGCTAGTAAGCTCGTGGAAAGAGGAAAAGATAGAAGTTTGTATTCTTCTAATCAGTGTTGGACAGATATAATGTATTTTGTGAAGTTGCAAGATCAAGGCAGTCAAGCCATTGAGGCTTAAGAGGAGAAGAAGCCAAGGAAGGCTTAGTGGAAGAGCTAAGAGAAGCTCTAGAAGAAGAGCAAAGGGAATTGCTCAAAAAGAAGAAGATCCAAAAATAAATTTGGATAGCTTGCCAAAAGACTAAGGTGAAACAGACTTAGGTGAGGTAAAGAATGGAGATTGAAGAATTGAGAAGAGTGATAGAGGGACTACCTAGAAGAAACGTGAACCAGATAAAGAGAGAGAAACAAGAAAAAGAAGAAAGAAAGAGACAAAAAGAGGAAGAAAACCAAAGAGAAGTGAATGAGATAAAGGCAAGGATAGCCATGATAAAATTCATGGTAGAAAATATGGAAAACCCATGGCAAGGATGGGTAATGAAGAAGAAAAGAGTAAGATGGCCAGTTAGATTAGTGATGGAGAGAAAAAGAACAAAAAGGCTAAGAGTTGCCTTAAGGAGAGAGAAGAAGAAGTATAAAAACAAGGATAAGCTCAAGAATGAAGAGCTTGAAGAGAAATTTCAGTTTGAAGAAGAAGTTCAGTATGAGACGGATCTCATCATTGAAGAAATGGACAAACAACAAACAATTACTCCAAAGAGCAAGTGGCCAAATGTTTTTGTATCTGACATTTCATTTGATGTTTTGTTTACAGGAAAGAAAATTGAAGAAGAAGGAAAAACATATGATCCAATGAAGATGCTCATGGATCAAGGAGGTGAAGCACTTCATGAGAGAGTGCTTAGACAAGAAGAAGAGGCTTGTTGTAATGCCTCAAGTGATGAAGACATGAAGAAGGATCAAAATAAAGAATTGATTAAACATGAAGAAGAAGTCCTTACTCAAGAGGACAAACGAAATGAAGAGCTGCATATTGATGAAGAACAAAGGTATAGTGATCAAATTTCAGTATTGGAAAAGATTGAAGATGATAATTTTCAGTTGCATGATGTTGATATAGTTGATTTTGATTCAAATGTACTAATCACTAAGGAAGAAAATCTGCAATATGAAGGAGAAATGTGGTAGTTTGATCAAGCATCTACAGGTGATGGAGAGTTGTTTGATAAGAAACAAGAAGGGGTAGAACAGCTGCAAGAAGAAGATGGAGAGAAGGCTAAATTCTTAGCCTTGACAATTGAAGAAAATATCCTGAAGGAGATAGAAAAACTTGATGGAGAGTTTCTAGTTGAGGAACCAAACAAGCTTTTTGTATATCAAAGTAAAGAGCAGTTGTTGGAAGAGTTGGTAGCCTTAGAATATGCCATTAAGTATGAAAAGAAGAACAAAATTTGTCCTGTAACAGTATTTGAAGAGGTAGAACATTGCTGTGGAGAAGAAATGAAGACAAAGGACCAAGAAGTCACATTGGAACAGCAAGTACGGGTTCAGAAATTTGGAGAGACCCAAGGGTCTCAAATGTTTGTTTCTAACTTTGCTTTGAATGCTGATTGCATAGGTTTGCTTGATAAGGAGGTGAAGTACTTGGAGAAGAGAGCTCTTCTAAGAGTTCAAAAAGAGAGAATGGAAGCTGATATCCTCATTCAAGAGGATGAATATGAAAAGAAGACTGTAAAGAAGATGAAGAGGCAGCAAGATGTACTTTGGAAGATAAAGACAGCAAGCAAAAATAAACACAAGTGTGGAAGTCAAGAACATGCACATTTGTATGAAAAATTGAATGAAGAGGACATTTATTTTGTAAAAGTTTTTGGGCAAACAAATGAAACTCATGAGCAGGAGCTCATGAAACTTTTTAAGCCCAAGAATCTGATACAGGAGCATCGAATGCTTAGATATGCTAGGGATATTTTAAAAACAAAAAAAAAAAAAAAAAAAAAAAACAAAAAAACAAAAAAAATTCAAATTGTGGACACTTGTCAAAAGGAGAGGATAGGCTTATTTGGGTATTTAGTTATTGATAATCATGTTATCATGTAAAATCCAAGGAGTTAGCCATAGGTGGCATAGGTTAGGTGCAGCTAAATAAGTCTATGTTTAAAGCATCTTGTTGAGTCTTATTAGGAATTAGTTGGGTGTGTTAGTAATAAAATATGATTATTTCAATATGGGGAGCAGTAGTATAGGCAATAGAGTAGGAGATTGTGTAGGAGGAAGTATAGGATCAAGTCCGGGAAAGGACTGTATTTTGATAGATTTTGTAAAAAGGATTGTTCTGAATGAAATAATGATTATGGCGTAGTTAAGAAGAGAAAATGCCAGAGTTGGATTTGGATTTAAATGTTCGGAGAAGCCAATTTTCAATTTTGTGAATAAGAAGAAGAGGTGTTTGCTAGGTGATAGTCGACATACAAAGGTGTGATTGATTTCATTGATTATATTAATACGAATTCAGTTACTGTATTAATTCCAAGTTTGCCAATTTTCTATATATGGTTCTTTGGAGATTGTGGTTGTATGTCCCAGATTGGTCTTAGACACCATCGGGTTCTTTGATTTATATGTCCTGACTGGACGTAGAGATAAATGCATAATTGTAGTCTGTTGAAATAGCTAGGCTGGTGTTGGATAAACACCATCACTTGACTCTCCTAGAGCGTGCTTTAAAGAAGAAAATGGCACCATTGAAATTCTTCAAACAGAGCCCCCTTGACAGATGTAAGCATGCGAATTCTGTGACCTTGAAATTGTTTGTCTTGTTTTTGACTTGGATCTTGCAGCTTTATACTGGCCTTGTAAGTAAACTGTCTGGTTTAATTAATCGTGTCTGTAATATTACTTTTGGTAATAAACCTGTGAATGCCAATGAAGCTATTAGCGTAGCTGAGTCAGTTCAGTTTAATGCGAGCCCAAGCTGAATATGCAGACAGCCATGGAGAAGCTCGTTAGTCTTATAGACCAAGCCAAGTTGGGATGAATATCTGTGATCACCGTATTCAGAAGCTCTCTAGCATGTGAGACTAATGTTTTTGATCATTTCAAAAGTTTCTGCTGGGTGCATACAATATATGCTAGGCCGTAGTCTCCTGCTGGGCGCATGCATATAGTTGTTGGGCCGCCCCAATGAAGTATTTACATGTCGGCCACTTCAAATGTTGTGCAGATCGAATTCTTATATGTTATGTTATTTCTAGAACTATCATTTGATGTTTTGTTTGATACCACGTAGACATGGTTTATAGTCTTTATCAAATACTTACTTGTGCAATGCTGTCGGGAAAATGACGGTGAGAATGGAAGAACTGTAAAAAGAGAGTTTGTTGGTGCTTGGAAGGGGAAACCCAAAAAAATGTATGGTATACAGGGGAAATGAGGATGCGCCAAGCTATTATGTTGAAAGAGATGATAACATCTTCCTATTGAAGGGATTTCAAAAAATGACTTTTGAAAAGTCAGAGGTGATGGAAGAGAATCGAGTTCACTTTGCTGGGCCGTTCGTCATGAACTGGCAAAGACATACAGATTTCTGACTGAACCCCAGGGAATCTGAAGGATCAAATTTTTAATAAGGATTTGATTGAAGAAGAGAATATTGCAGCTATTGTAGTCAAGGGAATGAATGAAGACACTTTAAAGTAGAGACAGGGAAGTATTGAGGAGTTAAGAATTCATTTGATTTGAATATACTCTGCATAATCGGCCAGGCTAGGCTGAATCTGGGAATAAGGTGGCCACAATAGTGAAGTTCAGCTCCGTAAGTTCTTCTTGACAGAGAGTCGGTCAGCAAAATGGTCACTGCTGTAACTTCAAACTTTATACTACTAAAAGGGGAAGATGTGTTGTGATGTGGAGGAGACTCTCCAGATGGAAGCCGTCAAAGTTATCAAGTGAACCATTCACCGTACCAAGTGACATTGTTTTTGTGTGAAATACATATATGATTTAATTCAGTCAAATATATATATTTAGCCCTGTTGGATGTATGTTGATTCATCAATTTGTAGTCTAAGGAATATTTCAGTCCATCATTTAGTATCAGGCCCATCTAGCTCAATTGATAGAGCTATTGCAATATTTTTGGGATTAGTGATCAGTGTTTCAAAGTTTCCAGGAGGTGAGATTGCATCACTATCATAAATTACACACACATAATTAGACATGGATAAGAAGTCTAAGGAGATATTGATGGAGGGAACTCATACTACTCAACCAAAGGTTTCTCCTTTTAGATAAATTATTGCTCACTCTTACTTAGGAGATTATGGATTGGGCTAGTGGGGTATCTGAGGTAGCTTTGAACACATACAAAAAACTACATGAAAGAAAGCACTCATACACATTTATAATTATGAATAAATCAAATTGATTATCTTAATCAATGTGATTTACCAATCTTTCAATAGTTGTTGTACATCTAGGATTAATACATCAATCAATATAATCAATAACCCCTTCACAACTTTTACACACTAAGGATTATTGAAACATACAACCAAAGAGATGATATCTAATTCATAAATAATGGAAAGAAAATACTCAAACACACAAAGCTAAAAATCAAAATTATTTTTCTTTTGGATTCTAAATTCTCTACCCTTATCCATAGGGCTGATTATAATTTTTTAAGTAGACTTGGGAAGGGGGTCACCTCATCCTCCAAGCTCATGTAGAGTCATGTACATGTAATAGTTAGAACATGACTTCTAACTATAGTCAAAACTATGTATATTTTTTCTTATTATTGTCAATTCACTAAGTTAGCCTTGACAAAACCATGCAATGTGTTCATGTGTATAAAATACAAAGGAAAATTTAAAATAAAAGGACCAAACTACAAGAAAACTATGAATATGTATGCTATTAAAATATTTTACATGCATAAAATCTTATCCCCTTTATGGTTGCATTATCTAGATGATTGTATGCACTTTAGTTGTAGTGGTTTGGGTAACAGAAGTTAGAACTACAAATGTTGATGTGGTAATTGAAATATAAATTTGATATTACTTACTTTGTTCCTCATTCTCCTTATAATACTTGTCTACTGCATCATGTTGTAGTCGTATGATGTTCAAGCTAAGCCAAGGTGATCGATGGATCCTATTGACTTGGCCAAGGAGTTTTTCATGTTTGGCCTTAGTCATTTAGAAATTATTCTTGAAAATATCCACCTTTGTGACCTTATTTCTAGTTTCACTTAACTTAGCTTCTATTACTTCTAATATCAAATCTTGTATACTCTACTTGCAGTTATTTGTTACCTCCTATACGAGCTTGTCAAAATTGATCATGCTGATCAATTTGCCTACAATGTAATTCACCTTTGATAACTTCAAATTATTAAAAATATTGAAAATTGGGGTCTCACATGCCTAATATTTATGGATTAAACCCCTAACTAATTGTAACAACTTTCAAGCTTCTTCCTACATTATGAAAACCAAATTAAGAGTGTTGGATACCTCAAGTGCTATCCTAAGGTCTAGATGACTATATTTTTTTTTTCCTATGTATGAAAATAACATGTTTAGCTTACCACTATCATCTATCAAATAATTAAACAATTGGTTAGTATTATTGATATGAGGGGCCAATTTGGCCCTCATGAAATTCAATGCTTCTAATGAGTTCTAACATTTGGATTCTACTTCCTAAACCTCTACCTCTATTCCTATAGGGATATGCATGGTATTTAAAAGATAATTTAATTATTATAACTCATATTCTAAGTCCTACTGAGCCATATTGACACCTTCATGGATGGAAACCATAGAATCCTTGTGTGTTTGATCTAGGTTTATAAAGTTCTCAACATATGGAGACTATGCTAGCTACATATTATACTTCTTAGTGAGGGAGAATACCTCCTATCTTTCCTCAAATATTATCTCCCTTCCTTTATTATCTTATAACTTCCTCTTATTCACTCTTTTTATGATACCTAATGATGGGTCAAATAAAGTGGTGATAGAAGGGATTTTGGTGATCTTGAAGTTGGGTAATTGGGAGGCCTTGCTCCTCAAATCCATAGCCTAAGGCAGAATGCCCAACTATGACACATCTAAATTTGTAAATACAACCTCTTATTGAGCTTCCTCAACTACTGGTTGTTTCTATTATGCCTTGACAAGGAAATTAGATAGGGAAGAACAAATGATCAAAAACTAGTCCACTCCTCCAAACTGAGGGAGTGTATGGATTGTGACAAATTGGTGCTCATCCTTCCTTCCTCTACTATAGCTAGCTACAATATTTACTTTTATGGAGGTATTAAAAGGCATGGGAAGGGTGATTTGAGTAAATAATATATGGAAATGTGGAGTGGTCATGGCCATCTTCACCTATATGGATATCTTCTTCTTCTTCATGGTTCTAATGGTGAAGGTGCCAATAGAGACAAAAGAGGTAGCCATGGTGAATGGAATAGAAGTGGAAAATGGGCCAAAGGAGGTGATGGTATCATCCTTATCAACCTTTAGGGTGAGAAGGGGGAATTAGATGAATGTGTTTGGTGAAAATGGGTCAATATAGGTGAGTGTAGAAACTTCTATCTGTGGGAATATCAACAGAGAAGAAATAGGAAGATTGCCAAATTTTTTAATAGTAGAAAAAGGAATAGTCACAAAATACTAGGTACCTTAGGGACCTTGCTTAGATGTATGTTTATCCTTATTTTATTCAAGGCTCAAGGATATTACCATTTCTATCTCTATGTATTCCTTAGAATCATCTTCATCTCCAACATCCTTAATTTCAATAGCCTCTCCCTCTACCTATTTTGAGTGTTATGGTGTAAGTGGCAAGCCTTGAGATAAATCTACTATGGGATTGCTTGTGGGAGTCCTAGGATTTCTTGTGTATATAAGAGGAGTCTTCATCTATGTAGGGGAGCCTTGTTAGGTTGATGAATTTTCGTTTTGTGTTATTATCCCTATAAATGTGGTAATTTGAGCATGGGGAATAGAAGTAGTTATATAAACTATACTTGCGACTATATTTTATCATACTTGTTCCTCCTCATCAATATCTAAGATAATGGGGTATCCCACTTATGCTCATATTGGGTCATTTTCAACTACCTTGAGCTCTTTCTTCATAGCTTTTAGATTCAATTTCAAAGGGAGTCTTTAAGGTGAAGAACCTGCTTGGTCCTTCGATTACTCCTTGGAATGTCCTCTCCAAAACCCTGAATGCTCCCATCCTTTGTAAGGGGACTTCTTGCTATCTAGTTCCATTGTAGAAAATAAAGGGTCCTCCTATATCATCCTTATATGATCTTATTTAAATCTTATAATCTTGGACCTCTCCAACACTTCATCATCATTTTTTGAATTTAGAAATAAAATTCATATGCATAGGATTCATGGCTATAAGGGATATTAAATACCTATATATGATTCTAAATAAAACCATATGGATCCTAGTCCCTATGAGTAATCATGGGGAAATTATATCTCTTATGCTTGTTGTCCACTTCTCCAAAATGCTTCCTCATGGTGTATACCATTCTACTGATGACTATATGGTGGTAAAAGTATGAAAAATTTTCCTACCTAGATAGGTCTTCTTCAATACTCCACCATAATTAGAAGATAATTTCTTTCTCTGCTAACTTTTCTAGAATGTATTTTTGGAGACACAGAGGATCAACCTTGTTTCCCCAAATCATTATGATTGGGAAGTTTAGATATAGGAAGTAATCCCCCCTCTTAACAAGTGTTTTCATAATGTTTTCTCCAATTTTATGCATATACAAGGCATGGATGGCTTGCCAAACCTAAGGATATACATCCTCTATAATATTTAGCATGTTTTTTGTGTAGGCATACACATTAATAAATTGGAATTGGTCATAAATTTTGTTCTTGATGCAATCCATGGTTGGACTCCATAATTCATCAAGGACTTTGTAGTAGGTTCCCATGATAGTGTCTAATAAATAGGACATCATATAAAAATTTCCTATAGGCATGGGGAACTTGTCCTTATGTTTTTTTTTTCCCTCAAATGGAAAATAATTATTTATCCTAATGCAAATTGAGAATCACTAGTTAGGGACATGTCCAGTAATAACACCTATTCTAGATTGACAAAATGAATGATCAACATATCATAGAGTCTATATAATAGAGCCATGCAAATACATATCCCCATATAGAATTTTTCTATGGGAAAATTCTCCTTTGGATTCTTTCCTTTAAAAGGGATGTTCTATTTAGGGAGTAACTATGAAGACAACACCTTCTAAATAATGTTTTCTTCATTCCATAACACCACCCTATGTTTTTCAAAGTATGCATTGAGTATGTTTAGGGATAAGTATATTTGGAAGTCATCTTTGGGATAAGTATACATGATGAGTATTGTATTTCTTTAATGATGAAATAAGGCATCCTATTTTATCTTACCCAAAAAGAATAGATCATATAGGAGGTCAATGGATGACATCACCTCTAGCTTGGAAATTGTAAATTATAGTCTTTGTATTTTTAGGGCAAGTAAGTACTTGATAAACACTCATTTAGTGAGCATGATATTGTATACATATAATTATAATATATATACATAATTGACAACATCCCATACCTTGAAATAATTTGTCTAGCAATTATCAAAAATGGTAATGTTGAAGACTGTATAAGTAAAATTTGTGTTATCCTTGATTAAGTAGGGGGATGGTATATTTTCTCCTCAAAATATCCTAAGTGAAGATGCCATTATTGTTTATTTCAATATATTTATTCATGATATGTAATGTATGACCAATTAATACTCCTAATCTAGTGACTAATTATTTACATAGTTCTCTTGAGAAGTAGCTAGGGCTCTTTCACAATGTAGAAGATTAGTAGACTTCGAATGTAATTTTGTTTGAAATAAATGATGGATTTAATTTTTACATATCACACATATAATAATTTATATTGAATACCAGTTTTTGAATTATATATTCCCAACATTCACCTCTTTCATATTTCTATATAATTCAAATGCTATTAGTTAGTATTGGTAGGGGTCTTTATCATATACTATTAAGAAACATTTTTATTTATATAAGTATATAAAGTCTTTATATTGTTCTCATCAATTAGGTATCCACATTTTATGTTGGGCACTAATTTTTTTAAAATACCCATAACAAAAAGACCAAAGATATATTTCTATCAAACAAAATGAATGTGGTACAAGTTCTAAAGACCTATTTCCATCAAACAAAATGTCCATGGAAAAATTTCCAATATAGACAAATTGATTTGGGGAAATTATTTCAAAAAAAATATTTAGATTAAAAACTTTGATAATAATGAATTGTTTTGGGGAATTGTTTCAAATAAAATGTCTGATGCAATTCTTCTGAGGGCCAAAATTATGTAGAACAAAAGTTTCAAAGACCAAAGTCTGAATGAAGAGAAGTGCCAAAAATGCAAACCCTAAAAATATATGGGACAAAACATCAAAAAATAGAACCCAAAAACCAAACCTATCAAATAAAGCATCCAAATGGAATTCTCAAACAAAAATTTTGATGAGTAAAGATTCTTGAATAAATTCCTCTAAACTACCTAAGTCTTGAAAATCTACATATCCAAAACTCTTGAAAGGCATTAGTGAAGTTAGTTCATAAAAGAGAACATGAATACCATGTAAATTTACTAAAGTATGAATATTATTAATCAATCATTCCCATTATTTTCACAAACATATAGAAAAAAGGCTCAATAATCAAGGCTTGAGTATAGAAAAAAAGGTGGGTTCCCATTTCTTGTTAGAGAAAGAAGGGGATCCTGGATATAGTAAGAGTCACTTATAAACCACTTTTGACACTAAAAATCCTCTTATTAGACACCAAAACATAGCAAATATTAGAGGGAATAAACACACAAAGTAAGATAATAAGAAACACACCTATGTTCTCAAGAACACTTAGGGAAAACACATAACTCAAAAACAAACTATGTACAAACTAACCTAAATCAAGTTTCTCCTATTAGATTAGAGGAGAAATTATCACCATTTATTGTTCCATGAGATAGAGGAATTCATGAGGCAAGTTATTATTTGAGTATTGGCTTTGATGTCTTTAACATTTTGATGTGTGGAAACCTCTTTGGCATGACCTTCAATGCAATCTGGGCAACTACAAATAGATCAACTATGAAGGTGAATTATTCAATCACTCAATCAACTTCAACCTCTTAATGAGAATCCTCAGCTATAACTTCAAATTTTGCTTCAATAATGTAAGTTTTTTTACCTCTATGATACTCTCAATGAGATCATTTTTCTCATTAGCTACAAGTTCCTAAAGCTTATCAAGGAGCTTTGTGTATTCAATACAATCTTGGTCATTATCTTCCATTTATCTACATTATCATGCACTTGACCTTTATTATTTCAAATCCCTTCAAGTTCTTCAAACAACTCAAATTGCTAAAACTAGACATCTTGGATTTCTTTCTCCTCAAGAAACACAAAATCTTCAAGATCATCCTTTTGACCATGTTCATGCATAAAATAGTCATCTTATAATGCATCATGATGTTTATCAAGACATTTTTATTCAATAGGTATTTTGTATTCTACCTCCAAAAACTCATCTTACTCTACTTAAAGGACTAAACTCTCAAGGCTTTCATATTCATTAAACATCTCTTGATAGGTCTGCCACATACCTTGATCAAGCTCTTGATGAATAGCTATAACTTCATCTATATCTTATCTTTCTTGTCTCATGAAGGATGAATTGTATTTTTTCTCACCAATTGGAGCCCCTATGATGAAATATTACTAACCATCACTTGAAACATCTTGTTCTGCTACACATTGAGCTTGTTCTTCCTTGTTGGCCTCCCATAAGATGGGTTCTCCATTAAGAGGGAATGACGTGGGAGGGTGGTAGATTGATTCATGGTTTATAAATGGAGAAGGAGATGTTATGGAGGGTTCATGAGTATTCATAGGGATGGAAGGAAACACTTTCCAAAACTATTGAAGAGAGAGAAGGTTATATTGGGCCATGGACATGTCACTTTCCTTAACAAGTACCTGGTGATTCTCATTATCTTCTTGAAACTCCTCTATAACTAAAAATCCAACCTCCACTTCCTCCACTAAGGCTTATATTTTATGTTGAAACTCCTCTTGAATGGAATTACAATATTTTCTAGACATAATTTTTGGAGGAGAAGGCAATGGAGTTTGATTAAAATCAGAATTTTCTTCATGTATATACACATCTTGGTTCCAAGTTGGGACTTTGAGGCTACTAGACTCCCTTGAAGATTGGATAGGTTCTTTTGGAGATTGAATGGTAATACTAGAGAACTAACATTGATCATAGGAAAACACTTGAGGATGGGAGAGATAGACTTATTCTTCAAATATACTTTTACTTCCTCCATAGCTTTCATGAGGCTCTTTAGCAACTACAAGCTAACTTTAATCTTCTTGGCTTTCCCACCTTGAAAGACTATCAATCCACCATTGAATGTAACATATCATCTCATGAAAGTATTCATTGATGATGTATTTGAATTATTCCTTAGCCAATCTCAATTTATTTAAAAGGAAATTAACTACCCTTCTCATTTTCTCTATGAAATGGCTAGGCATCACAATAAGATCTTGATCCCATTTCTTCATCAATTTTTATGATTCTAACAATTCAATCATGAGTGATATCAAGGACTTAGATTGATGTGGAATTGGAAGAGGAGGATAGGATCTTTGGTATTGACCTTGAGGATGTTACATAGGAGTTTGGTAAGATGGATAGGGTTGTTTAGGAGGAATAATTTTAATAACATACCTCCTAAGAGATTGTATGTCTCCTTGGAGAACTTACATCCTAAGAGATTGGATCTCTTATACAAAGGCCTTGAATATATCTCCTTGGAATCCTTCCTCATATTATTCTTCATAAGACACTTGGAAAAAATTTAGACCATATGGTGGAGGAATAGGTTGACTTTATGGTGGATAACAACTTTAAAAGCATTATGTATAACAAGAATTCTCAACATATCCAACCATATTAACCTCATTACAGAAATGAAACACAATAATTTATCAAAATCTTTTTAGCAAGTTCCTAGATATGCTTAACAACCATTTTATGCATTTGGAGTCACCATTGGTGGTTACTTGTATGATTCTAAAATCTAATAGTAATAAGAACACACCAATTATTATTCTACTCTTTTAGACCTTAGTCCCACTAAGAATGCCAAAACTATTGTATCCAAATATTGGAACCTAGGAGAGGATGTTCAAGCCTCTCTCATATTTAGACGAAATGGGATTATCTCTATCCTTATGGGTTTCCTATAGTATAGGTAAACCTATAGGTTAAATGGATAACTCCCTTGATCTGTCTCTCAAGCTCACACATTATACTTGGCTAATCCCTTGAGGGTGAAAATGGAAGTTGGAAACATAATATAATCCTATAATAGTGAGGTGATACACCAAAATATTAGTCCATAAACACACTTACATATACACTAAGAATGAATATTATTAAACCTAACCTCAACTCTATGGCCTTCTAACATTACTATTTATTATAGAGTTACATTTCTATGCACATATAAAGGTGGGTGAAAAAATTGTTAAATAAAAAACACTACTAGTCCCTTTCACACTTCAAGATACACTTAACAAACACATACACTTTATAATACCTATTAGAAGAGATATCCATCAACAAAAATATGCAAGGGAAACATTGAAGCAAGGAGAGAATATTCATCACTTAACCCCCAAGAACACCACTTAACACACTTAATAAAAAGATTTTATAGATAAAAATAACTTTAGGTGTCTTATTAATAGGACAAAACAAGGTGTCTAACTAGTAGGGATTTTCCATATTAGGTGTGTACTCCATATGACTGCCGAAAAGGCATGCAATTATAAATCAAAGGAGAAGAGAAAGGAGAAGAGAAGTTAAAGAGTCACGAAGACAAGTTTTAAGATATAGGAACCAGTTATAAATAAATTTAAAGAGGTGGAAAAGATGTTAGTAAGTCCTCTTAGATAGTGTCCATCACAAACGTGTCATTCTCCCTCAAAGTGGTGTAAAGACTCTTCTCTTTCCTATTTAAAATTGCCTTGGTGATGGGAGATTAATTTGACTATTTGAAACTGATATAGGAGTCTTTTAAACATCTATACTATCATGAGAAGATGGAAACCTGATGGTAATAGTCCTCATAAGCCTCCCTAATTGTTGGTATATTTCTTGACACTTGTGCTAACTCACTAATAGTCACTCATTAGCCTTCCTCAGTTTGTCTTCACACTTATTATCATAAAGACTTATAATTACTAATATAAATTTGTTATATAGGTGTTAGGATGATTTTTGAAGACATATTTATCCTTTTTTATATCAAATAGACAACTAAAGATTTATTGTCACACTTCTCACTTTCCACACTAGGCAGTCATTTCATTCTCACTATCTTGTTTAGGAAGGCCTACAACGATAAGTCTAGAAGAGAGATTTTCTTGAAAAAATATGATGAGATATGAAAATTGATAGTTTTAAAAAGTCTCTAAATATATATATCAATAAATATCATTCAATACATCCTTTTTACACCTATATAATCACTAAAATCCTACAAGAAACAAAGAAAAAAGTTTGTCTATACAAGTGATAGTATGACAAAACTTGATGATGAGGAGCCTCAGTGAGTTATAATCATGTATAATTGACTTTCCTAATAATTTTACCACATTTTAATTCAAATTACTTCATGTCATCACCAACATGTTTGAATGAGGGTTTATAGTGGTCTAGACTATTAAGGATTGTTCATAAAATCCTAAAGTTGAAACTCCAAAAAAATCCCACTAAGTTTGAGATAGACACCCCCTTAAACTATCCCCAAATATTTTGAGTCTCATATAGTCCCTCTATACAAGTGTGGGCAAAGGAAAGTTGCCCTTGATTTCTTGTAGTGCATTATGAGTAGGCTTGTGAAGAAATTAAGCATAAGTGATCAACTTTGTCTTGTTTTATATAAACCAATGGATGTTACTAGACTTTATTTATCACTTTAAGGTATTAATATGATTTTTAGAGGTCTCTTAGGTCATATAGATGAGCTTAAGAGTCATTATGGTATAGACTTACCTCTAGACCTAAAGACTTAGACTAAGTGTGACTGAGTATGTAACCCACCTATAGGTTTCTAATGACTTTATAGGTATCACTTAGTATTTTTCACTTAAAAAAAACTAATAAAACCATTCAATCATGGATTCAAATCTCTACCCTCCATTTATCATTGTTCATGCACTCTAGATGTAGACTGTGTTATTCATGGAGTGCCTTGTGTTTGAGATAAAATAAATGGAATCTCACATATTCTTAGGACCTTAAGGATAATATGAGGATATATTTTAATTAATGATGTTAAAATTCACAAATTAATAAATTTTGACCATGCCTTGAAGTACCTCAAATATCCAAACTCCCCAAGACTGGTTCTTAGGAAATATGACTATAGGCAAGATTTTATACAAGGTTATCTAGAAGTTTTGGAGCTCATCACAATATGTATAGGTTAATACATCTTTATAACACATGATATTATTCCATTACCATTATAATATTTGTTTCAACATTATTATCCATTTTATATTTTTTCTAATCAGCCAAATTATAACTTTTAATTAGATGAAACTAGTCTGCCATTAAACTAAGTGTGAGTTTCAAAGTCCATTATATTTCAAATTTTAATTTGTATCCTACCTTTGAGAACCTTATAAAAATGTGATATACAAGTATTAATATGTATAAACATGGTGATTCAAATGTGCACCTCTAATAACTTTCTAAACATGCATCTCATATGATCTAGACATAGTCTGCAAACTACTTTGATGGTATCATTTTTAAGTGGAAAATAGGGAGGTCAATGAAATCTTATAGGTACATATCACTATTTTATTATTTTGTTTCATTAACTCTAATCCATTTTATTTCATTAGGATCATTATATTCCATATCTCTATCTATTATCTAACTAGCATCCTTCCTTATTTAGGCTAGTCCACCATAGGTATGACTATGTCACCTATAGGTGACTATTAAGAAAGAAGTCTGAATTCTTGCAGAGGTTCATTTCATGATAGATAAATGTATTTCTCTCTTTTGGTTCCATCTTTGAATAATTATGACATCTCCAAACTTAGTGATCTCATTTCATGCCTTTGAATCATGTTCTCACTCACCAACCAACACCACAATAGGTTCCCTTTTGTAAATTGCAATGTTTTAGGTTCAAATGAATTATGTATCATTGAAAGTCCTTAATAACAACGTGGACAAGTTTATACCATTCAATAACCATTCCCCTTGACATATAAATTATCTTATCATGTCATGATGTGATGTTTAGGTCTAGGCTACTAGAATAGATCTATTATTCTCACAAAATCCTCATGGTCTTCAACTAGAAGATGATCTTATATCAAGAAGAGACCTTATTTGGATAAGATAAGGTAAACAATCCCATTTTTCATCATTCATCAATATTACACTATCGAAATTGCTTAAACTAGTTTAGGACTAGTATTGTGACCCTCTATGACTTGAGGAATCCATTCAAGTCATGGAAATAAATGCAACCTATCTCTTAAGGTTTTTTATGGCTCTTGCATGTTCGATACATACCTATATGTATTATATTTAACTATATATCATGGAGTTATGATCAATTTATTGCTCACTATCTTGAGAGTCATATCTTAAAAACACTAAGGTTATTCAGTACCAAGTTTCCATGGATAAACTAAATTCCATGATTTGACATAGGTACGTTACCTTTAGTTTGAAGCCACTTACATAAAGACATCCTATGAAACTATGGAAACATGTTATAGAAAACACTATGATGTTGATTCTAACAAGATGAAATATTTTATCTACATATACATATCTTCACATGAAAACTAGCCTTTAAAATCATGTGAGGATGAATAACATGCCCTAAAAGAATGCTTTCAAAACTTAGAAACATTAGATTATATAAATACATGAGAAAATGTGTAGGTGATAGGAATGTAGATGTAGTTTAGAGTCAATAACATTATTGAGGATGATTCATAAAGCTTAGTCCACTAATTTTATAATTATGACCATGGAGTTAAATCTCACAAAGACTAATTTAATCACTCAAATGTATTCTTCTCAAATTTTCCCTCCAATCCATATGAGAATAAAACTGGTTGACTAGCCTTGATTTTCACAAGAGAGAAAGGAGAGATAAAATGGTTTTCTTCATTTTTGGACATGTCAACACAATCTAAGCATGAAGATGAGTGTTAAGGAGCTAAAGGGTCACTCCTAAATCTTCCATACAAGATAGGGATGTTTTATAGTCTATACAACCATTGAAACTTCTCTTTTTCTGATTGATACTCTTGATTTAATGTTTAAACTTACCAAATTTAGTTATAAAACTAAATACTGACACTCACCTAACATATAGGATGTTGAATAGTACTTACACACACTTGTCCTTTCATATAAATCATAAAATTTCATTAAAGTGAGCCAAAAGGTGGCCTAGTATGACATAAATACAACTTAGATAATTGTGACTAATATCAAGTCATATTTTATGACCATGGTATACTTATTTCAACCTAGGGGGTCCTATGTAAGTTCAAACTTACATAGGGGTTGACTTAATTTGACCAGGGGGCCAAATTAGTCAATAGGTTCAATGGTGGGAATTTTCAAAACATCATGTTCTTAGAATTGCTTGAAATTCTAAGAGTTTATGTCTCCTTGGATATTATAAATAACACCATTATGGGGGACTTTGAGGCATTGGCACATGGATGATGAAAACACCTTCATATAATGAGTCTAAAGTCTACCAAGAAAGATGTTATAATATAGGGGAAACTTAAAGATCATAAATTTCACATGGATAGTAAAAGGAGGGACAATAATAGGAAGCCATATACAACCTAAAGGAGATATTTGCCTTCTATCATAACCTTAACATGTGCTATGTTTGTACTTGATATTTCACTTATAATATCCAATATTTTTAATAAAATTGAGAGAGGTGATGAAATTACCTAAACCCTCATCAATCAGAGCATGCTTAACTTCGATATCACCAATTTGGACACTAATAAATAGGGGAGAAAGATACACAAGAAGTATAATCTAATCTAGATTCATGGAAGTAATAGGAAAGTTAAGGGAAAGGGAAGTTTCCATTTTTTCATCGACATGTATGTACATATCTTAACATTGTTTAAGTATGCTATCATTGGATCTAGAGAAGGTAGCTTCATGTCCTATTAGGCTAGGATGATAGATGTTAATTTGAAATAACAATTGCAGTAGATGGTTGAGATGATAGGGGGAAGTTTGAATTAGTTATAGGAAAGGTATTTGAGATGGGAGATGGGAAAGTTATGCAATTAGGTCCCATTCATCATAACCCATGGGGATATTTTTAGATAAAGGTGCATAATGTTTTAATAACTCCTAGGAAGGAGGGTTGGAAGTAAAATAAAAATTGTGGTGGTAAGATGAAGTTGTTTTAGTTTGAGGATAAATAGGTTGATTATTTTTAGGGGATTAGATAGCTGATTTAGGTTTTTCTTGTGATTGGGTTGAATAAATACTATTTTAAGGTTGGGGAATGTTGTCTATGTTGGGGAAATAGTAGAGATAATATGATAGGTATTATCTAGTTGAGATATTTAAGGTGGTTCTTGGAAATTTATAAGGTCCTATTACCCTAATTCTATGAGATGAAATGGGGAAGAGTCTTAAATGATGCAAAATATTTTAGGGTTTGGTACATGTGTGATGGATTATAATCAATAAAAATAACTGATATTCACATGTTAGCAATATTTACCACATTTTATTCATTAGGGAAGTCTTTAAGACTTTAAACATTATTTTTGGAAGAAGTAGACTTGGTATTTCTATCTTGATGATTAGGAAGAGGAACTTTGTATATAGAAATATGATCAATAGCTTGATTTTTTTTTTGTTTTGTGAGATTTGAAAGCTATGTCATATGTTTTTTGGCATTTGAGAATGAGTGATTCACTGGAACAAGAATTAAATCCATATTTAGATGATGTAATAGTCTACAAGTCTCATGAGAGTGGCCCCAACTTGCATGAAACCAACAAAATTTGTTTTAATAATATCATGTTTTCATTAGATGAGCAGGGTCAATATCTCATGGTAGAGTCCTTGGAAGATGCTTTTGAATCTTGATTGATGATAATGGTTTATGAACATTAATGTTTTCTTTTTAGGAATAATTTGTATTATGAGTGTTGTTTAGAAAGGGAGCATGTTCAATAGTGTTATTTGGAGTGATGTCTTAAATGTTGTGAATAGTGTCATAAGTATCTGTGACACCATCATTGGTATCATGATGGGGTTTTTTTTTATGAGCATGTGAGTGCCCATGGGAGGTTTAGATGGTTTAAATTATCACATGAAAAAATCTTGTCACTTAGCTTGGTTGAAGGATTTTTCCAAAGTGCTTGGAAAGAGAGTCCTAACTTGATATTTCAAATATGGGTAGAGAGAATTATTGAATAGATGAAAGAGATTATCATCTTCCATGTTAAGATCACATTTATTGGATAAGTTATTCCATCATGTGATGAAATCTTATGCCATTTCAGTTTCAAGTTACTTATAATTGAGCTAAGTTATTCTCAAGGAGATCACTAGTTTATAAATCTTGTATTAAGGAGTTAACCAAATACTCCAAGCTAGTGATAGAATGAGATTTAATATAATTGTATCAATTTAAATCATCTCCTGAGAGTGTTTTATCTAATAACTTGGTATCATTAAAAGTATTAAGTTTGACCCAATCTTTGTAGAGGTTACCAAATGTTTTTAAATGTAATGCGGGATCAATAGACACATTTTAATTGATGGAAGGTGTGATACCTCATATGTTGATATCAGAAATTTAAGTACAATAGGTTTATTTTAGATATGTTTGATCAATTTATTAAGGAGGGGTGATTGGGGAATAAGGTTACCATGGGAATCCCTAATAGGGGAGGGGAATTTAGATTTTGTACTTCCCATGATACTAATTGGGGTTGATTTTGAATGTTAATGAGAAGGGTTTGCATGTGAATCATTTCATTTGTGTTATTGGTTTGACAAGTATTCATTTTATTGAGCATTTATGATAAAAGTTGATGAGTTTGGGAAGTATTTTCACTTGTGTGAGTAGAATGAGAATCAGTGGTATTATTATTAGTGGCTTGGGTTGAATTATGAGTAGTAACATGTTTTGAACTAATCACATGACAAGCACTAGTAAAAAAAGAAGTGCTAGTAGCATCATTATAATTTGTAAAAAAAGATGCACTAGTGGAATAGTTAGCATTAAAATAAAAAGGACTAGTATCATGATTAGTAGAGATAGCAAAAGATGTGCTAGTGGCATGATTAAGGAGGAGGGTCTTTGGAAAAGGCCCACTAGAGGTTAAACTTACCATGTTAGTGGATATACTTGTCATGGAGGTTGAAGAGGTCATAGAGTAATATGTCATGGTGTGGGAAAGAGACAAAATAGAAGGGAAGGGTTGAGAAATAAATAAAGTGTCACCCTCAAATCCATGAGAGAAGTGTTGACATAATTTGACCCCAAGTCAAATTGGGTCAACCCATAATATTTTAAACTTTTAAATAAGGTTTCATGTGTCCTATGGGGTCTCTTATTATCCTATATGTCTCACTTATCCTTCCCCTAGTCCTTGTTGAAGTCTAACATCCTTTAAATGACCTAGTCAACCAAAGTCAAACATGGTCAAACATAGTTAAACATGGTCAAAGTACCAAATTATGTTTAATAGGTCCTAATATGGTATTTGAAATGTTTTAAAGTGTTTTTAAGTCATGAATTTATCATATGCTAGGTCTCATGTGCAAAAAGGAGCCTTTGGGTCACATTTTAGCCCAATTAATGACTTGTATAGACTTTCATGCAAGAAAATTTGTCACCAAGGTTAGTTTAAAAGTGGAAGAGGTTAGGATCATGTTATAAGTAGTCATATGTCATCCAAGAGTTAGTTATATGCAGAGATGGGGAGTTTCTCCTTGTTTTTAGGCCCTTTTGGGCACTTTTATTGAATAGATGTTCTGACCATCAGCTAAAAACATGGGTGGAGTGCCTCTTCCCCTCCCCACACTATTTTAAACACTTTTTTTGCAAGGATCATGTAAAAAATTCCATATTAAACTTTATTTACTCTATTTTCTTTTGGTAAGAAAAAAAGGGTCATTTTCAAGTGCTTGGCATGCGTCGTACGAGTGGAGTTGGTAAGAGTCCTTCTAGGTGTGGATATTAATATAAGTGAAATTTATTTTCATAAAAATAACTTTAAATTTGGTTAACACTCCTTTATAAACAATTACTAACACTCCAGGTAGTTTTTTATGCATGTGCATCCATGATAGGTCTCCTTTTGAGCTAGTTTCAAAATAATTTGGTTTGGTTTCATGGATTTGATGATTTACTATGTTTTAGTGACCTATCCATAGGTTTTTCATGACCATATTTTATTTCTAATTCATAAAATGCATAGGAAAGTATTTTATATGCTTGTCCTTGTTTTAAACCATGTTTTCTAGCTCTGCTTAGAAAGATGCACCTATAGGTGCCTTGAATGGAGATTTTCCACATTAATGTGAAGGAATTGAATTCACCCCAGCTATTTTAAGCCTTAAAATTGAATTTTAGGTCCAAATAATATAATATTTAAGTCCAAATCTTCCACCTTGCTCACTCTTGTCCTTCACTGTCTATATATTCAAAGGGAGTGATCAGTCAAAGGGTTCCATGACATCATCTTGCCTTAAAAATAACCTTGGTAAGGTTTTTAACCTCTTGGATACATTATAAATTTATTTGATGAGAAATTAAGAGATCATGAGGCCTAAATCATGCACCATTTATAATTTTTCTCTCCTACTATCTAGATACACAAAATCCTTACTTATAGACAACCAATAGAGAAGTAAGAGAAGTCATATTAAAACATTTAGAGTAATGGATTAATCCTCATTTTTGATATTGGTATACTAAAGAGTCAATGATAAGATTAATTCAAGATCAATTCGGAAAACAAGGTGGAAAACCACTCCCAAAAGCCAAATAATTGATACAAGGTTGTTTGACCCAAAAAATGAAAATAAAGAACTTTGTGGTTTTGTAAGGATCATATATCATGGATAAGGAACTATTGATACCTTTTGGAGTTTTAGAATAATTTTAAATGGTATATAAAAGGAATTCACCAAGATTTTGTAAGGATAAATGAAAGGTGATTTGAGTTTGAGGGTCTTGAAATCATTCTAAAACACACTGAGAAGTTTTAGTGTTATCTATAGTCTTGTGAAAAGATGAATGATTTGACACCTATAAAAAGAAATAATGCATTATTTACATGATTTAATGATTATAATTAAACCAAAAATACATTAATGACTTTAATATCAAATCAAAAAAAATTTAACATGGATTTTACCACTAAAAACCCTCATTTATCTGTATATAGGCTTGGGAAAGACCATCTATAGTAGGGGTTTCAAAAAGTGGTGTAAAAGGTTGAGGTTTTAGCCTTATTTTGAGTTTTTAAGGTTAATATGAGATAAAATATGGGGTTTTTTAATTATAAAAATTTAAATTAGAATCAAAACACGTCAATAAAGTTTCAAATGGTCTATAACACCCACCTATAGGTAGGCCTAAGGACCATGAAACAAAGTCAGGTTGGAAATACAGGTAGTCAGTTGGAGTAGTATTTATAATGAGGATAATTCCAACCAATGTTAATTTATGAGTTTAAAATAATTTTGAGTGAAGTTAAGGTTTTCAAAAATGTGTTTCAAACATTGAGTTTAGGATTTAAAGCATACATAAACACCTACAACTAACATAAGTGTCTAAGTCTTGACAATGAACTTACCCAGAAGGGAGAAGGTATTTTGAAAGGATAATAAGATATAAACATTGATGAAATTGTGGTTATTAATATCAATAATTATTTTATCTTTTCATAGGACTCTTTCAAAGGATAATGAGCCTACACAAACCCTTGAATAGCCTAATATACACTTACAGGTTAGATAGGTAAGATGAGGTAGATAGTGGGTAGGCTTGGGTTTTAGATGGATAATTTTGATATTAGAAGTGTTAAAAAGTATTATAGGAAGTTTTTAACCCCAAGTTTTAAATAATTACCTTTTTTACACCATAAATAAAGCCAAAACCACCTATAGGTAGGGTAGACACAGTCATAATCATGACAAGTATGACCATATGCATATAAAAGAAAGAGTATATGAAAATTAAGGACCTAAATAAAGCATAGGATGATATATCATGATAAACCATGAAAAAAAACCTAATTATGCTAAGGAGATTCATTAAATTAACCTTTTGAAAGGTAGAATGTAGTCTCATACCCTACCTACCTTCATCAGTTTGCCTTATTCAAACTCTGCTTAAGAAATGTGTAGAGATGGAGGTCTTATGATTGGATTTAAAGGCTAAAAATTGATATATAATAACCTTTGGGGTTGAATAATATTCTAAAATAATAATTTTTTCAATTATAATAGGGGAAGTTCCCCCTATTTTTCTCTCAGATAGGGGGCACTTTTCCCTTTGTATAAACCATGTTTTCTTGTTGAACGAGGTAGAGACATGGAATAGAGGACAAAAATGATTTTAAGAGGGATTTTATAGTTTTAAAACACTCAAATAAACATTATAAATAAACCTATAAGGTCTGATACTAAACAAGATTCTCTAACCAAGAAGGTTTACAATCATTAAAGTAAGGCAAGGAATATGCATAATTTCAAATGAGGGGTCATTTCAAGTTCTAGACTTTTACAAGAATTTTAATGTTTTTTATAACCTTCATGGTGATACATATGATGTGTTTGAGATATATTAGTGCATGTTAAATGTTAATAATAGTCATTTGGTTCAAAGGTGCAGGTAGACCCATTAGCAAGGTATGGACCTATTTTCAAAGAGGTAGTCATTTAAATTTTTAGATATTGGAGAACAATTATAATGATTTGAATAGGTATATGGGGGTATAAAAGAGGTTTATTATATTTCATTGGAAAAATAACCACAAAAGGACCATTTTTGGGATTGAGACACACAAACACTCATAGAATACATGAAAATGACTCGAATGCTCATCTTGGAATACTCATATCTTTCATGAGCCTTTACATGGAACCTAGAGGTGAATAGATATGTTATAGAAGATCCTTAAAAATCTCTAAATGAATGTTTTTTAGGAGTACAATGTCAAACCTTTATGAATAAAGGTTAAGACTAGAATTCACTCAAAACCCTTGAAAACCCTACATAAGGAATTGATTGGAAATATGAATAAAATAATAATGAATATGAGATGAAAATTACATTAAACATTGGGAACATGTATATTAATCTCTTGGTCACTCTTAAATCCTAGGTTGTTATACGAAACTTTATGAAATAGGGAAAAATAGGGATCTTTTGACCTTTTTATGTGTTTTTTAGGTGTGAGAAGACTTTAAAGAGACTTAATCAGCTTTGGGAGGAATTTTAAGACTTTATATAACTCTTCATGATCATTTTTTTAGGTTTATAATCTCCTAAGTCTATCGGCTATCTCTTTCCTTTTAGTCAGTCTAGTATGCATATAGTGGACACTTATGAGAAAATGGTGAATCTTCAATTGGAAGGCCTTTTAATTTTTTTTAATTGAAAATAATGATGTGGAAACTTTTTAAACATTTCATTCATCTTATATTATGGATCATATTGAAAAATTGAAGAGTTTTTAGGTGTCAAGTATGAGAGGTGTATGGAAAGGAGTTATTTTGAGACTGCCAAAGATGATTATGCATGGCCAAAATGATAGGGATGATAAAAAATATATCCAATGCATGTGATGGATCCTTAGTAACCCATATAAATTATAACCATAATCATACTTGATCAGTTGTAGTGATAAGGTAGTTTCTGAAGGCTAATCATGAGGGGTAATTTTTTATGCAAGGAAAGGAGTTTCTTAACCACTTTGTAGACCTTGGATGATTGGAAATGAAATTTTTAAATATTAAAATTGAATATATCACCCCATATCTCTCTCAAATGCACAAATAACTAATCTTTATAGTGGTGACAAGTGTCTCTATGACTCTTGGACTTCCCTTCTCTCTCTCTTCCAAGTTCTATAAATTGAGCCTTTTGGCTATTGTATGAATCTAATCATAGTTGTTATGGTGAAACCTTGATAAAATGACATCAAAATTTATCTTTAAACATTTAATACAAGTTTTATTCTATGTTTTTAATAGTTTGTCTAAGTGTGTGAGTGTTGAATAGTGGAGCTAAGTGATAGTATCATCCTTACTCCCTTTATCCTTCATGTTTAAGAAAGAGTTTTGATTTTAACAAGTCATGTGAAGTGTGTTGATTTTACTAGGCCTTTATTCAAGAAATCAATTGTCTATATGGTGTGAAATCTACCCCTGGGTTAGTTATCTTGTTGATTGTCCCATGTATGCTACCTTCACATTGAAGCAATTATGTTAGAATCCTTCAATCCTTAGAATTGGTCTTGGAAATATTTGTGCTTAGTAGAAGTTTTATAGTCTATGGTATATATATTTGTGTATCACCTCTTTAGTGTAGTTTTCTAATTTATTAAAAGTTTCTAACTCTTTCCCATGAACAAGCATTATATTAGGTGATAGGCATTCAAATAAGAATGTAGGGAGATAGCCCTTATAAACTATAAATTCATCTCTCTTACAGGTTCCCCACAACTTGAGATATTATTAAATGTTGCAAAAAATTATATGATCTAAATAAAGTGTCCTAGGTTTCACAATTTTATGACAACAAGAAGGTAGGGGAAGGTGAAAAAGGTTCTACGTGAGAACCTATCATAAGAGTATAAATGGTTAAAGGACCATTTTTTCATTTTTGAGGATTTTTAATTAAGAAGAGAATTTCATGTGTTTACTATAATTAATTCTTATATAATAATTATAATTAAGTATTAAAATCTAAGGATGAATGAGGAAGAGTCTCATAATTGGTAGCGTGAGTGGCTACATGAATATTTTTTTCATCTAAACTTGAGGCCATAAGCTATTTTTATGGAAACATGTTAGGATTGGTAAATATCATCATTTTTATTGGATTAAAAATTTTATTATCCTAAAATATTAAATTCATGATGAGAAAAGGAGGGTTAAGATTTGATGAAAATAAAATTTAGGAAATATGATAAAAAATTGAACTAGTCAACTATGTTCTATAAACTAGGGAACATAATAGATAATAATATGACATGATAATATAGGTTAACTATGTAATACTTAGGTAGGATACTAAATAAGATGATAACAAGACATAGTTGGATAGGTCAACTATGTACCACATGCAAATAGTTTGAAAAGTATTTAAAAGACTTTGTCGAGACGGATGATAGTATTCAAAAAAATAGATAAAAAGTTTTTCATGATAATATCTAAGAAAATTAAATTAATCACACAATAAATTAGATAAATGTGTTTTTATCTAATTTGAACACACAACACAAACCTTGCACTAATGCTAGCTAATTAAAGTTTTGTAATACAAAATATAATGATCAAGGAGCAAGTAGTAACTTGAAAGTAAATGATAAATAATTGGTAATTACTAATTTTTATTGAGTTTTAATGAAGTTTGAATATAATTTTATTTGAATTTGGCTATAATAAGGAACTAAAATTAGTCTAAGTATGGTTTTAATAAGTTTAGGTTGAAAGGGATCTATATTAGCAATGTTACTAGCTTGGTATTGGGGCCTACTCCCTCACTTTGAAATCCCTCAATGATAACGGTGTTAGGTGATTTTCCAATATATATTATCAACCACATGTTTATACTTTTCCATAGAACCAAGTTATCTTCCCATTTGGTGATGAAATCTAAGTAGGTAGACCTTGAGAAGTTAAATGTTTAATATTTTTTTGTGTGTAATGTAATTTGGAAGTGTGTGCAAAAGAAGAAAAAATAGTGTGACTAAATTGGTAATTTTAAAAACCACTTAATTAATATATGTTTTTTACTCTAAGCATGCAATAAAATGAAAGGAAATGTGAATTAATTACTATAAAAAAGAGGTTAATTCCTAAATTGTGAAGTGTAAAAAATTGGCTTAGGTGATACTATATATAAACAATGCAGAATAGAGTAAACCATATCACTACTATTCTATGAAATTAAGATATAGAAGAACATATTTTAACATTTCAACTATGTCTTTAAGATAGAAAACATG
Organism: Torreya grandis; assembly: GCA_037957365.1. Taxonomy (NCBI): domain Eukaryota; kingdom Viridiplantae; phylum Streptophyta; class Pinopsida; order Cupressales; family Taxaceae; genus Torreya; species Torreya grandis. The sequence continues at coordinate 1,449,486 of JARHVA010004061.1, forward strand.
CTACCCAACTATGTTGAGTGAGTTGACCTAGTTGGTTATAGGGTTATAGTTTTACAAATTGCAAACTTGTGAAGAATAGTACTAAAAAGGAAAATTTGAAATGATAGAGAAGGTAATGATGAACCATGGTGATTTTTAAGATGTTTATATTTAAAAAAATTATTTAGTGATACTCAAGTGTTGATTCAACAATTCTAATAATAGAGTTGACTAGTTTGATGGAGTTTGCAAAACTTTGTGTGTTAAAAAATAAGTTACAAATAGAGTCAACTAGATTGACTATTTTTAAAAATATATATGCTAAAAGAGGATAATTATTAATAGAGTAAAATTGTTTTAATATGTATGAAATCTATAAATTAAGAACAAAACTATGATAAGTTAATCGATCTAGTCCTTGTATTTGGAGAAGACCTGGATAGATAGAACAAAGTCATTTTGGAATGACTATGTGTTAAACTTACAGACATACTATTATAACTATAATTAAGGTTTGATATAGTACTAAAAAAATATAAATATATAATATAATGATAAAATGAAATCATGAAACAAAACCTACAAGGGTTTGATTCACATTGGGGTCACCAGATTGTATACAAGGGGAAATTCAACTAATTTATTAATCAATCCTAGATTGAAGAAGATAAATCCCACTTACACTTTTTATTGTTGATACATTATATATTTGGGGTCATGACCAATATGTATCTACTAGACCTAATGAAGGAATCTCTTAAAACAATAACATCTGTAGAAAGGGTTACAAATCCTCTAGTCAAAAAACAGTATGTAACAACCCTAGGTAAGTCCTATGTTTTCATATTCATAAAGTATACATAAAGTAAAGTAAAATCTAATCTAGTTCTCACTAAATTTTTTGGCACAAAGTGGGGGTAACAAACATAAAAAATAAACATGCATAGGATAATCCTAACTAATATATGTATAGGTAAAACCCTAATGCATGGGAGAGAATCAAAATTATAAATCTATCTACTCTTACAAAGGAAGAAAAAAGTTAGGAATATTTAACTTTGAAGATGAACATGTTGAGCCTTAATTTCTCCCTTGGCCAAGGTGATTTACAACAGGTTGTTGTGGTATGTAAGGTTAGCAAGGATAATTCATATCTAGGATACACAACTTATCTATGCATCTAAAATAGTTCTCCACAAGACAAGATTTGTATCTCTAAAGAAAGTAATGAAATCCTAAGCTATGATCCTAAAGTAGAAAGGTTGATAAGTTGATGTACTATATATTCTTCTTCTCTTCTTAATAAATGATAGAAATGGATGTGTATATATATCTGAATTTAACCCTAAAACTTTTTGAAAGTTTCACTAATAGGGTCATCCCAATCAATGCTTTATCATTAATTGATAAAAAAAAGTTAGGTCTCGGTCTAGGTCAAATAGAGCCGACCTAAACATGTAACATGTTTTTAACAACTTGAATATAGGGTTTGACCAAGACAATAGTGTATTGTAAACTATCAAGAAGGGTTTTATGCTGATGTAGGCTATAGTAAATGTGGTGAAATGCTTGGAGGAGTGTTCAATAGAGGAAGCACAACTTAGGGAAGTACGTAAGAGAAGGTTGTGTAGATATAAAGTGGTGGTATAGGGGAAAACAATATTGTGAAGCACTAATGGTTTTCCCACCCCTTTCCTAGTACACCCTTTAAATAATTCACATAGAGAGATTGAGGCTCAATGGGTTCCTACAAGGTAAAAAGCATTAGTAATTGATAAAGTTTGAAAATATTATGTTTATATAGAGTATACTAGATTCCAAAGATAATATATTGGGAAAATGTTTTGTGTGCTTTGGATACACTATTTTAAAATTCTACAAAGATGTCAAATATTTTTTATAGCTAAAATAAATATAATAAAACTATATATATGAACAAATAATGAGATCCATTCATTTCCACAAACAAGACTATATTAATCAAAATATCCCAAGTAATAATGATATGTATGTTGGGCTTAATTATGGAAGATCTAAACAATCATTTAGTTATGGATGTGTATGTGGGATAGATGTTTATAGTATGACCAACAAAATAAAATGAAAATATATGGATGGGAAGGGAAGATGGGTATATTTACATTAAACTAAAAGGTGAGAATGTGGCCAAAAAGGTGAGGATTCAATATTGTTATATCAGGATTGTTTGATTCCTAGTAAAACATAGATAAAATAATATGAAAAAAAATAAAAATTGATGTGGATAGCATCATTTGAGCATAGACACCAAACAAAAAATGGAAAGGTGCATCAATTAAGATTCTTAAAAAAGGACATGAGGCCATTGAATCATACCTTGCACTATATAATGAGGGTAATGAATGTTAAGGTGAAACTATTAAATGTCATAAATTAATATTTGATACAAAATTAGCTCAATATGTGGTTATTTTGAATATTTTATTCCAAAATAGTCTCCAACAACTTGTCCTTGCATTTTCATCATAATTTTTTAATATCAATTAAAGATTGGCATTGATTTATTCTATTTGTCTAGCTTTTATTCAATATTATTAGTGTTGATTCTATTCAAGGTTTTTACTATTGACCCATTAATGAGGTAACCATATTATTTATTAAATATTAATGGAAGATTAATATTTTTTAATACTATTTTTTTCATAATTTTGTAGAGCTAATAATATATTTTGATTAATGTTGAAGTATGTAATCAAAATATTTTTCAAATATTTTTCATTTACTAGCATTATTCTACTTAAGTTCATGGGAGATGTGCTAGTAGTGATGGAAAACTATAATTTTTTTGGGTTCTATCACATTAAGTTAATGAAATGTTTGAAAAACACAACAAAAGTTGGTGATGCAAGGAGGAAAGGGTTGTGAAGCATTGAACTAAAGTGAGATTATTTCATGTTTAGGATTGGGTCATTAGGAATCCATGGAGTCATCGACATCTATTTTTTTTAAATGTGGCATCTAAAAATGCATGGATCTATTGAAAATTTTAGTCCACTTTATCCCTCTATATGCACATCTTTTCTTGCTCCCAATATGTTAACATATTGGGGATTAGATGTTAACTATAAAATAAAAGGGGATTCCATGTACATGTGAGTTTTTGGATTTCAAATTATTTTATGACTAGGTCCATTAGTAATGAAGATATCATTTACTATGTGGAATTAATTTAAAATTTATGAACCTTGATTTAAAACATATCTGAGTGGTTACACATTTTCATAGAGAAAACAAACTTGTTAAAAATTGATTTATATAAGCATTCAATCCATTGATGGATGTGTATGTGGATAAAAAGGTGAAGTTTCAATATTTTAAACCTTATTTAATATATTAAGGTGAATCATTGGATTGGGATTGTTTTATGTGTAATAAAACATGGATATAATAAGTTACAAAAGCTAGTTATCTTTCCTTCCCATCAGTAGCTTCCATACACATTATTAACTAATAAATATGCAGTAGCTAAACCATTTAAATTAAACTAGTATGGTAGTTAAGTGATTAATTATTTCCATGAATATATTGGTACATGAAGTGTGAACTTTGAAATTTTGATTAATGTATGTGGTAACCATTTTTTGTTTTACAAGAACATGCCCATTCTACAGTAGTCTATGGAATAACTTTGAGAAATAAATGCCTATATTATTATCTTGGATATAATGGTAACATGATAATTCTACACATTAAAATAAGAATAATGACCTTTAAATTAATAATATGAGCAATAAAGCCTTATGTTATTATTTAGTGCAGAATGCAAACTTTCCCATTCAACACAAGATTATTAAGAATAATGATAAGTATGTTTTACACTAGGTACATGGATAATAAAGAAATGTTGTCATATACTTGTACATGGTGAAAATAAGTATGTTTTATGATGTTTCACTAAAAATATTCTATGTCATGATGTGATTGGTTAATATATGGTAAAATTTGGATAAATATTAAATATTATAATAATAATTATAATTAGGAAATAGTATGACAACTATGGGGTCACACTATGTATATTATCAAGACCCATTTGAACTATTGGAACATGCTCAAATATTGGTCCATTTCCCATAAATATTAATTTAAAGGTGAAAAAATAGTTAAATATAATTGGAATTTGATTCCACACTAGAATTTGGAATCTAATAATAGATATATTATAATCCAATGTCACACTAATTAAAACCAATAATAAAAATATTATAATCTAAAGTCTTACTAGTTAAAAACAAATAATAACAATATGGAAATCCAATTTCAATAATTATAAAACTAGAAATGGAAATACTATAGGTCTAGATTGTTAGGAATATGTCCAAATTTAATGAAATGATAGTTTAATGATTTATATGTAGAATATGATTTAATAGTTAGTGGTAAGGGGTGATTAAGATTGATGGTATCTTATTAATTTCAGATATATGAACATTTTCTTATGAGTTTTATATGCTGTGGACATTTGAATTATGAGTTTTATACAATGTGGACATTTGACTGATGAATTTTATATGATATAGCCTTTTTTACTTAAGAGATTATTTGCCTTGGTATATTTATTAATCTTTGGAATGATGTGGAATGTGAAATTTCCAACTATATGGATAGATAAATGAAATATATGGATTTAATGTTTTAATATTTTTGTTTGTATTATTTGATTTACAATGATGTTAGACTTGTACATTATTATTTTCAACTAGTAATTGAATTAGTTTGGTAGTCCATGCTTGGGTGGATGCTTCAATATTTATATCCTTATATACTTCTTACATGCATATATTATTGAAAATAGTATTAGAATGACCACTTTCATTATTTATATAATTGGGAGAGTGAAAAAACACATTTTTGAATGTTTAGATTTTGATAAGAAGGTTGAATTCTATTATTTTTTAAAATAAAATGAGTATTTTATTAGAAAGTTCATTGATATTTTATATGAGTTCATATAAATCATTATCATTATTTTGATTAATGTCATGGAAATTATGAAATTGTTTACCTTTAATTTTATCAAAATGATGTATGGGATGATAATAATTAGGGCACAAATTAAGCAATTTTTTATCCAATAATGTGGGTAACATATCATGTGGGTATTCATTGCTATAAAAAATGATGGTTTGTGATATATTAACATGTGTATGAGGTTGATAATTAGTTACTATCATAAAATTATCATTTACCTCTATGTAACACTTTGATTTGACTTGATTTAGATTCAATATTATGCACAAAATGAGTGTGGGTGATAGTGAGAGGTGTTTTTTATTAGGTTGAATTGATTGATTATTATCTTTAAAAAAATAAATGTCCCCATAAATATCTTTAGAAATTTTAACAAGACCTAATTATTCTTATAATGAAATAGCCTCAAAACAAAGAGCTATGAATGATTCACAAGATGTATAAAGTAGCTTATCTTTTAATGGAGAAATAAGACATTGAAAAAAAAGTATTGTACTCCTAAATCTATGGGTTGATAAATTAATTGAGACATAGAAGTTTTGAATCGTAAAATGTAATCACAAAATTGCTCATGTGGACCTTGGTGAAAATAGGGTAGTTTTTCATAAGTTACCATATGTAACTTCATATTGTATTGTATAAAAAATGCTTCTTCTAGCTTGAGATAAGTACACATAGATCCACTAGGAAGAGATCAAACCAATAAAGTGCAAATCTCACCAAGGATTTAGAGAATAATTGTAGTAATAACTAACTACCATTATACCTACTCATTTTTTTATGAAAAGCTTGAAGGTTTAATTAAGGGTCACCATTTTCATAAAATAAGGAAAAGTTAGGGGTTTGGAGGTTAGGAGGTAGAGGTGAATATAGGATATGACATAAAATAGGATTACCAATAATGGAATTTAAGTCTACCCAAACATGATATGTTTTACTCTCTAAGGATAAATGGTGAACTTTCTCTTGTAAAGGCCCTACAACATGCATGATGGAAATGACCTCTTGGGAGGGGATATTTAAAGTTTTAAGAGGATCATTTAAGGGTTGAATTAAATTATTAATTTGAGCCATAGGAATATTATTTTGAGTGGGATAATTATGTCTAGGAGGAACCTCTTCTATATAAATGGTTGGTGTTGGAGATTTAATAATAGAGTTAGTGTGAGGAGGTAAAATATGAGATGTGATGTGGGAAGTATTAGTATTCACTTTGTCACATTCTTGGGTTTGGAAGGTAGGAAGAGAGATATCATGACTAAAGGTATGAATTTTATCATCACTATAAAGGGAAGGTGAAGTCTCTAAGGTAGGATGAGGAGGGGTAATTTCATCATCACTATACATATGGTCATCATCATACCAATCCTCATCATAGTCACTATAGTGGTGACTTTGATCATGGATCATATGAGAAGGAGGATAAATGTTCATATTTTCTAGTATGGGTGAAAATATTGTAATATGAGAGATAACATGTAGTGGTGTGAGCTATAATAGGTAAATAAGAGGTGGTATCATCACTAATAAGATTGGTTTTATACTTATGATAGGGGGAATATGAGTTTTTTCATGATGTACATAATAATTTGGAATACATGGGATATAGGGATTAGTTTTATAATAATTGAGGAAACGAAGGGTGTTAGAAAATATAATATAAAAGTTAGGTGTGCAAAGATAATGTTCTTTTTTCTTAAGTGTAAGAAGAAACCTAAAAGATAGGAGACAATCAATATTTTTAATCTCTTTATTCTCTCAAATGGATTCTAGAAGAGGTGAATAAGAGATATGAGGATGATATAGTATCATATCCAATATGTATAATGAATTGGGAACTAGAGAGGAAACTATGGGTTCCACCAAAGAGGGTTCTATAGGAGAATCTAATTGGGATTTGATAGGTGGGAGTAAATAAAAATCCAAAGAAAATTTTAGGTATGTAACTAAATAAGGTTCAATAAGATAACCCAAGGAGGAATTTATAGGAAAAAACAAATAATGGTCCATAGAGGAAATAAGGTGTGTAACAAAGGATGGTTATATAGGAGAACACAAGGACAAATCTATAGATGTGGGTAAAGATGAGTCAACAGAGAAATCCAAAAGAGTGTCTAAGGGATGAACTAAAGAGCATTATAAGGGATGATTGAAAAGAGTTTGTAAATAAGGATCTAAAATGGTATAGAGAGGTTTATATGTGATAGGATCAATAAAGGAGTTAAAGGGGTGATCCAAAGAGGATGCTATAGATTCCCAATGATCTATAAAATCATCTTGAACATTATATATTTGTTGACGCTCAAAGTCATCATTATCAATAAATTGTTATTTGTTTATATTTTTACATTTAAATTTATCATTATAAAAAGGAATACAAGCATATTATATATCCATGATAGATGAAAATAAATGTAAATACAAAAAATGTGTTCAAAATTAATAAGATATCTAGCATATACAAGGTAATCTAGTGATTAAGAACACAAGGAAAACAAAAATAAAGATATAATAAAATTGATAAAAAGGGTTTTGAATATTTTTATGCTCTCAAAGATACTTTCTAGTCCATTTGAGAGTGTCAGCCTAATATTTAAGAGCACTAACTATGTAGGTAAAACCATACCTATAGCCCATTCAAATTAATTTTGAGGGTAAGTTGAGAGTAACTTCCTAGGGATAACCACTTACTAGTGCACCAAAAAATTATATGAATGGTATAACTACATAGTTGGTGTCAATAGGTTTATCTTAAAATATATGACTAGCTCTATATAATGGCTATGACTATTTAAGCAAGCTTCTCATGCCATGATGTCTGTAAATAGATCACCACATAGATCGTAATGATAATAGGTATGATATTATATAATTATAGAATATAATCTCTAAAAAAATAAAAATAAAAAATGGTTAAATATTTTTATGTAAGAAATCAACAAATTTCTAAAATTAGAAGATTAGTTGAGACTCTAGACCACACAAAAATCAAGTATACAGCCACATTGTATTTTATTGTAAAAACAAATTATGATGAATTGTGATATATTTAAAATTTATTTTTAAAATATGAAATATAGTTTTTCATTAAAATATTAAATAAATAAAACCTAAAAACTAATTTTAGAATATATTTACCAATTTATAATTATGTTAGCATATAATAAAAATAATAAATTGTTATTTTAAAAAATATATATGTAAAATTTTGAAAATAGGAAAGAGGTTATTATTTAAATATATATTAAAATAAAAAACCTATGATATTTTTTGAAATTGATCTATTTTGAAATAGTTGTGAGTAAAATAAATTATAGTGATTTCAAATGAATTGAGACAAAACCCTGGACCTTGCAAATTAGAAAATATAAATTTAAAGTATTTGTTTTCTTGTTTTTGAAAATAATATTGGTTTTTATAAAGAAAATTTAAATAAATAGAACCAAAAAATTAATTATGGATTAGTTTTACTAATTTTTCATTTATGGATGTATTTAATAAAAATAGTAACTTGTTATTTATGGAAATAGTATGTAATACTCCTATGAGAAAAAGTAGTTTTTTAAATTTTTGTATAATATAAATAAAAATGTAAATTAGTTTTACAAATATAAAATAATCCATAGTATGGAACTAGGGGTTTGATAATGTTTGACAATATGTAGGTTCACCAAAATGTTTACTCTATTTGAATTTAATTAAGCAATTTGAATAGAATTAATCTTTAAAAAATAGATGTACACTAATATAAAATAAATAAAATGAAATGCTAAAATATAATAATGAATTATAAATAAAATTTGACAAGGATAAGAGTATACTTTGCTTATTTCATCTGATTTATTGAATATACAGGTTGTTTGTTGATCAAAAACTGAATATAATAGTCCATTGATTTCATCATTCCTAAAAAAAAGAGATCATGATAAATAGGGATAGATGTGCACTAGAAAGATAGGGTTGTAGTGTGTATTTTTCCTCTACTATGAATTTTTTTGTATTGATTCTGTGTATGATTTGAAATTTTAGGTTTGTTCATCTCTATATATACTTGTCATTTTTCTATGTGGGGATTGCCCTGATGTGAAAAAATCCTATAACATAAAAAACTTAGTACTATACAATAACATAAAAGAATATCAAATGAAAAAATGGTAAGATAGGTTAATATAAACAACTGATTTGTATTTATAAATACCTTTATAACTATGTGTTACCTATATATTCCAAGTGGACTTCAAGCTGATGTAGTTCTCCCTCTTATTTGTATGTGTGAAACAATAGATGCAAGACTACATGCTCTTTTGCCTATGAATACCCTTATAAAAATCAATGAAAATTATTTATTCAACATTATAATCTATAGATAAATCAATTATTTATCATGTATAGAACTTTTATATAGCCTTTTGAACATTAAGTGTAAATCAATTTTTCTCTTACAACACATTTATTTATATATACCATTATATTAGAATTTAGGGACTCACTGGTACATTAAGGGTTGGACTCAAAGGACTAATTATCATAAAAATGGTTATTAAATATATAAAAAAACCAAATACTTCCAAAAGTTATGTTGGGACAAGTCCATGCTATAATACAGGTGCATAGTACACTCTTATCCAAGTAATGTAGACTTGTCAAAAAGAAATAAACTGAAGATAAAAATACATATATAAAGTAGGGATCCCAATTATATAATAATAGAATACAAAATGGTTACATACATATACTTTGAGATTACAAGAAGATAAAGAAGAATATGGCATGCCAGTGGGTCATTCATTTATCAATTATGATCCAAATAAACATAGCTATGTAAAAGTGTGTATTTAGTTTAAGCATGTGCCAAATTTAAATGTATCGAACTGATACAATTAGATTTATATATTTATATTATTTGTTTTTAATTAGTATGATATTGGATTCCAATATTTATATCATTGGTTTTTAAATAGTGTGTTATTGAATTCCAATATTGTTACAATTGGTTTTAAGTGGTGTGATATTAGATTCCAATGTTTCTATTATTGGATTCCAACTAGTGAGTACAAAATTTTAGATATAAACTCCAAATATATTTTGTTTTTTCCTTATAACATAATGCCCCATAGTTTTCATAGTGTAACTAATTAATAGTTTCCATATTAAAATCTAACACTTGTCCAAATTTATCCTCATATTAACCAAATGCATCCTAGCATGTAATATTCAAAAATAATAGTGCACCAATTTAAATCATATTTACACCATGACATTAAATTATATTGGACAAAAAAAATTATCATCCATAAAATAGTCCCATTTTACCCTTGTAAAATCAAATTTGTTACCACATACACTTATCTTAATTTTAAAAGTTCACACTTAATGTACCCTTATAAAATAATTAATCACATAGCATCCACATATATCAATGTATTGAATCAAGGTTCATAGTTTTTTTCATGTCAAATACATATTTTCATGACCATTAGACTTTTTGTATTCAAAGGTGAAATACATAGATTAGCATGTCCATGA
>JARHVA010004061.1:1465000-1562500 GCA_037957365.1 Torreya grandis
TTTATAATAGTATATATTATTAATAATATATTATATATAATTATAATATATACATATTAATCATATATTATTAGTGAAATATATTATATTATCATGAATTGATATTAAATATTAATATAATATTATATAGCTATATATAATTATTATATAATCTTATAATATATAATTATAAGAAGAAAGTGAAATAACCAAGCAACATGAAAAATGACAAAACAAAAGTGGCATTAATCATGGAATTTAATGTTACTAACTAGGAAAAGTGCTTAAATTCAATACAAAATTACACATTTAATTGTGAGAGATGTTATTATACACGTTATCATTCAATACAAATCCATATAATTAAATATCTTAGGACACTGACATCAAAAAGCTTTGTAGAAGGTGGTATTTTATTAATTGTATACCTATTAAACCAATGTAGTTTTAGTACAAGACACATGTTTTAACATGAGTATCCAATGTAGTATCCATGATTAGGTGAATGGATTTTTAATACCATGATTGGATTTAAGTCAAAGGTAATTTAGTAGATTCAGAGTTGAAAAGGAAAACCATGTAAGACATGTAGTTTTTGCATCTAGTTTTCATTTGTGGGAAATTAGAAACATATGGAAATGAATATTTCAATTTGTGTTTCATCTCCATTGATGATGTCCCTTTCAAATGTAATAAATACATTTTTGATCCAATGCTTGTGGTTTTTTATTTATCTTTCACTTAAATGTTTATTCTTGTTGTTGTGTTTGTTCTTATTTGGTGCTATGTATTGAAGTTTCACTTTTTATTTGGCATAAACTCATATTTGTGTGGAAATAAATTTTATATCATGTATCATGAAATTAGAAACATAACACCAAACCAGAAATCATAATTTTATGAAAATAGAATTTACTATCATGTATGGTGAGCTTATTTGTCACACACTCTAAACTCCATGTTCAAAATGAATTAAAACTTAATTAATAGAATAAGCACTCTAAATTTTAATGTTTTGTATTACATGATAGAATGTCTTAGAATACCATGCCTAATGCAATAGTAGATTAAAATAAATTACTATATTAAGATAAAGTAAATGAAACTCTTAAATTGGTGAGAATGTTTTATAAAAAATACTACCTATGGATTTATATCAAACCTTAGAGTGTCAACTCTATTTACTAGTAATGAATAATTATATAAAACATAGAGCATATAATATCTATTATTATCTTGTTAAATATTAAATAAATTAAATTATTAGGTTTTTATTCACACTTAGAATAGATAACATTTTTAGGTAAGATTTAAAACATGGTCATTTAAAAATTGAATTCATAAATTCTACATCTTTATGATATTATGTATAATTAGTATATAATGTGTTTAAGGAGAGAGTGATAGATAATAATTTTAAGAATCCAATAATAGATACAGTTCTAATGCTTAAATGATAATTTATTTTTTTGTCATTATTTTTTATAATATGTTATTTAATATTTTGTTCTAGATTTCACTATGGTTGAATTAGCTGACAACAATTGATATCAATTTATAGACTTATATATAACTATGTAGTTATTTGGACCTTAATTTCTTAAAGGTCCAAATTTATAGCTTGCTTCAAATTTCTTGCTTCCTTGACTTCAGCTTTTCCCATGAAGATGGTATCATCAACAAATTGTCCGTGGGAGCAAATTAGAGGATGAGAAGAGGGTTTTAAACCCTTAAATAAACCTTTATAGACCAAATCCCCTATATATATTCCCATGCAGTCAACCATAATTAAAAACAGAATGGGGGATATAGGATCCCCTTATCTCAGCGCCTGTGATGGATTAAAAAAATGGGATGAACTTCCATTTACAAGTACAACAATAGAGGAAGTAGAAATCAACTGGTAAATAATTCCAACCACTTTTTGTTCAAAGCTAAAAACTAAAAGACTATTTGAAAGGAATAACCAATCAACCCTGTCATATGCTTTTGCAATATCAACTTTCATTATGAAACCCTAATTGTTAGAGCAAAACAAAGAATGAATATTCTCATGAGCAGTAATTATAGAATTGAGAATTTGTCTACCTGGGATAAATCCATTTTGTTGATCAGCAATTATCATGGTAATCACTTGAATAAGTCTAGAAGTAATAACTTTGGAAATGATCTTGTAGAAAGAGTTACAGAGGCTAATCAGTCTAAACTGATCAGGAGAATCAGCACCAATCTTCTTCAGAATCAACCACAAAAAGGTGGAATTAACTTCCTTAAACATTTGTCTAGCTCCAAAGAATTCCTTCACAGCATCACTTCCATCTTTGCCAACAAATTTCCATAGTTTTTGAAAGAAGAACATGGGAAAGCCATCAGGTCTAGGTGCTTTATCTCCTCCTAGAGAACAGACGACTTTAAAGATTTCCTCATCCTTTGGGATTGAACATAACATTTTGTTTTGTTCCTTCGAGACCAAAGGAGGAATCACTCATAGGATTTTAGCCTGACTTTCCAAAATAATATTGGGATCAGCCTTCATAAGGGATGAGAAAAAGGATAGCATTTCCTCCTTGATATCCTTTTCCTCTGAAATCTTTAGATCTCCCTTTTTTAGGTATGGAATATGAGTTTTAGCTCTGTGCTTCAGAGTGGATAGATGGAAGAATTTTTTATTTTTGTCTCCTCTCAACCATAACAATTTGGATCTTTGTCTCCAATAGATTTCTTCTTTAGTGATAATATCTTGATATTGAACCAACTATTCATTTTCTTTAGTAAGGAGGTCAGAAGTGTATCCATCTTTCTGAATTTTTTCCTGAGTTCTACAAATATCCTCCTTAATAGCAGTCTTTTTCTCAAAGATATTTCCAAAACAATACTTATTCCACTTTTTGGCTTCCCTTTTAATGTTTTTGAGCTTGGAAACAACTCTAAAAAGGGCTGTTCCCTTAATATCAATATTCCACCATTCTTTCATTTTACTTTCAAACTATGGGTGTTGCATCCACATCTTTTCAAATCTGAAAGGATGATTCTTCTTCAAATTTATTTTAACCATATTGAAAATAAGAGGAAAATGATCTTAACCTATTCTTTGAAAAGCTTCCAACTTACATATGAATTCTTTTGTCCAGTCAGGAGAGATAAGGGCCTGATCAAGCTTGGCCTGAATACAATCATTACCAGTTCTCTTATTGCTCCATGTAAACTAAATTCCCTGAAGTTCCATATCCATTAATCCCTCTTTATTTATAAATTCCACTAAATCAAATCTCCCTTCCAATTGAGTAACATTACCTCCCATTTTCTCATGATCATAAAGAGGTACATTGAAGTCTCCCAATATAATCCGTCATCCACCATAGTCCTTGCTTTTTAAATTAGAGATAGACTCCCAAACCTTTTTCCTTTGGTTCTTTACATTAGGAGCATAGATATTTACAATATACCAACCTTCCTTCTGGTCTACACTAGTTATTTTAACAATCATTAGATTTTTACTAGCAGTCAAAATAGATCCAAAGTAATGATTCTTCTTCCATAACATCAAAGTTCCCCCTAAAGCACCTTCAGAACTACTGGCCTTGATGGAATAATTTTTAAAGTCTTTGATCTGTTCCACTTTCTCTTTATTCATCTTGGTTTCTTGGAGCAAAAGGAAATTAGGCTTTTGTTATCTAACAAAATTCCTAACAATATCCATTTTATTAATACTATTTAAACCCCTAATATTCCAACTTATTATTTTCATTACTATTTTTTAGGGGTAAAGTCAAGAATAGTTGCCTGCCTACCATCAGAAATATTCTATATGCTTTATATCTCTCTGTATGATTTTTAATGAGGCATATAGTAAATTCCCAAAGATGGATGCTGAGGAGTAGCAATTGGAAAAGAGTGCAGATTTTTTTGACTTGGAGTACATTAAAGCAATTTGGAGAGACGTCTTATGTTGCATCTATGAGTATTTCATACTTGATGGTAGAAGCAAAAGAGTTCATAAATTTCATTTTGTCTTTCTTAATCATTTTAGGCACAAAGTTAGAATCTCCTTCCCTTTCTATTTGTGCTTCTCACTGCTCCAAAGTCTGTTCACTCATAGAAAAAAGGAGTCTCGTCCTATATTGCATGAGGGATTGATCCTAATAATAAAGGTTTCTACAAAAACAAGGCCATTGTCCTGAATCCTTATTCGGACAAAAATAAGGACTCACATAGTAAGAAGAATGAAACAGTGAAGGGGAAAGAAAAAGTTAAACCCAAATCCTCTAGCTTTAAAAGATAGATTGTTGATGAGGAAACAGAGTGGGAAAGCACTGCAAGTTCTGAGGAGGAGAGTATGGAGGAAGAGGAAGGAACAGAGAGTGGGAATTCTAGTTCTAATGAGGAAGGAGAAGATAAAAGTAAGAATGAAAATGAAGGGGACACTATAGAGGATAAAACTAATCAAAATAACTATGATCTTGAAGAAAATCAATAAGTGTTAGGGGAAACTGAAAAAGAAATGGATGTTTTAATTGAGGATCCTGTTTCGAAAATAGAGAAGGAACATTTAGTGAAGGATGACTATCATGCAATGGAAACTAGAGAATAAGTAAAGGATGATCTTATCCACAATGAAAGCCCTATTGAAACTAAAGAACATAAAAGAATGGAAAGGGAGGATCATACTGAAAAGGATGAAGACAATCCAAATGAGAACACAAAAGATTTAAGTGATGTTTGGTAGAATGACAGGAGGCATCCCTTTATGAATTCAGCCAAATGCAAAGCAGACGCTATCCTTCAAGTTGACTCGTGGATGTATAAGTAAATACTGGGCCTTAAGAAGAAAATGGAAATTATGGAACATAATTAGGAAGCCGACCGGAACAAAATCAACAATCTGGAAATGCAGATGAGGGATATTCCTATCAAACTTAAAGACTATGAAAAAAATCTAAGGAGGCTCATTAAAGAAAGTAGAATGAAGATGGAGGAAGTTACTTCTAGCATATGTGTAGCTACTACAAACATTGGAAAATGGGCAAATGAGGAAATAAAATCATTGGACGGGCCTAGTAAGAGGACCAGACAGAGCTCAAAGAAGAAAGCACTGCAAGAGGTAGCCACGTCGGCGGCAATATCTATACAAGACACTGTTATGATTAGAAAGGAAGCGGTGAAGATGATTCTAGAATTAGAAGAATAGGATCTTTTAGTTCTTACTATCCTGGTCCTTTTAGTTGGTTATTATAACTGGTTCCATTTTCTAGTTCGTTGTTTAACACTTGAGTTTTGAGGTCTCTGTAAAACCTGGGGTCTGTCTTTTGATGATCTTGAATTGTGGTTTTAGGTCCCTGTAAAACCTATTTTTGATACTACTCAGCTGTAGGTGTTAGGTTTGTTTTCTCCTGTGGATGTAACTGTTATATCCTTCTTCCTTTGTTTTAGGGTTTCGGGGCCCCTTCAAAACCTATTTTTACCTTAATCTAAAACTATGTAGTTATTTGAATTAAATTATTTTCATGTTCTTAATTTATTATTTCCCCCATGGTATTTGTTAGCATGACTTATATTTTAAATAAAAATTCTTTAAGATGAGTATAACAAGTTCATATATAAATAACACATAGTAAAAGGATATTGAGAATAATATTCTCTAACAATGTAAGATTGAATAGGTTTTTTAAACTCCAAGCATCACTATAGAAACAAAAATCTTAAAAATATTCCAAATAAAATATAGGATTTCAAATCTTCTCATTCTTTATATAATAACTATTAGGCTTATAGGAAAATAATACTTGCCTTGATGCCACTATCATTTGAATTATTTCATATGAAATTCATAAGGGCATATGTATTTATTAAATTTTATTTATTTTTATTAATTAATATGTAATTAATTTTGAATATGAAGTTTTGTGTTACCGATAAGAAATTTTAACAATTACCAGTTACATTTCCATAAAAATTTCTAAGGGATATTTGGGAAACCCATTTTGTGCATATCTTAATTTTTTTTATGATATCGTTTATATTTGAGTCATTTGGTAAAATAGCTCCCATGCCTTTTATATTATTTAAAAAATAAAATACATATTTACTAAGGCAAACACAACTACATCATCAGATGATCACAATTTTGTTTATGCCTTTTTGAATGTCCATAACTTATCCCAAAGCTCACATTTTAGTACAAGTTAATAGGAAAGGGTGTGGGCACTAGATTTAAAATATACATATAATGTACTAAAATGGAAAACATATATTAAAATTGATAACCATTGTAATTAATCTATTCCACTATATTTGAACATAAAAAGTGTTAAATATAGAGTTGTAAAAATGCTATATTTTTAATAATGTTTCCTACAAGTCATGCCATCTTATTTAGGCTCTCTAAGTTACCATAAAATTAAAAATAATAAATCATAATATCTAAGCATCATAAAAACATAGACGACTTCAATTTTTTTAGTAATCTCTATTTGGACTTAAATTTCATATTAGGAAACAATAAAAAAAGGAATTAAGTGGCATCATGCACGTCATTTTATTTGTTTTTGGATATGTGTGCAATTAAATAGATAAATACATATTATGAATAGGTTTTTTATGGATTGAAGACCATTTTATTTTGCTATTTGATGGCTTATGGGAGCCGCACAGACTAAATATCTAAGAATATTTTACATTCTTATTATGGATTGTTTGTTGCATGTGATCACTAATTTCCATGGATATAGATCCTCATACTTTAATGAACTAAGGACAAAATGCAATTACTTTGATCACAACCATCAAATAATAATTCCATTCCTCCTATATATCTATGTGTCTATGAATAAATTACATAATGTCTAGTATGTAATATAAATATAATATATATATATATATGTATATATATATATATGTATATATATATATATATATATATGTGTGTGTGTGTGTGTGTGTGTGTATATATATATATATATATATATATATATATACACACACACACACATACACACACACACACACACACACACACACACACACACACACACACACACACACACACACACACACACACACACACACACACACACACACACACACACACACACACACACACACACATATATACATACTAACCTTAAAATGAGGTCCATTCTGCATAAATACATATGTGTGAATGAATATATTACATAATGTCTAGTATGTAATAAAAATATAATATATACACTAACCTTAAAATCAGATATTTATGTCCGTCAAAACATATATTACAAAATAAAACATATAAGTAAATATTATTTCATCAATTTTATATGTTATTATTTGAGTGCTCAGAGATTATATCTATCCATATATTGGACGTGCATAAGTATGGAGTCATATGTATCGATATAGACTTATAATATCCATGACACTAAGATATAAAATATAATTATATAAAAAATTAAAATATGAGGTATTCCTAAAAATGAAACACCTAATAATGGAGTATTTGCTCTTGTGAAATATGTGTTCAAGGACATAAATGGATTGGTTTGTTATTGTTGCCTAGATTTTTCCCAATGTAAGAGTTCCTAGTTTTTGAGAATTTTTATATAATATTTAATTTTCATATTATATATATTCTTATATTAATTTTAAATAAAACAAAACATTACCCAAAAATCATATCTCTTCATTAAAATTACTCAACCCATCTAAAAGTCAAGTTTTTTTTCAAGAGTTTTGTATTTTTAGAAGCAGATGGGGGATGAGAAACATTCAATTAAAGGAAAAGAAGAAAATTTCATTAAAGGAGTGAAGGTAGATGAGTTTAAGGAGTAGAGGGAGGTTTATCCAAGGATCATGGTATTCAAATAAGTTTCCCTAAAATACCCATTTAAAAAGAACAAAAAAATTGAATTTGATTTAGAATGTTAAATATTCATGAAAATTTTATAATATATTTTAATGTGTTTATACATTTATGTGTTTTTATGTTTTTTCTAGTATTTATTTTTATGGAACCCCAAAATACATTGTCATGTAATAATCAAAATTTATTTAGTTTATTCATGTGGCTAAAGAGTATATGGTTTTATATTTTTGTGTAAATTTTGATAGTAATTTGTGTAATATTTTTTAATATGGTGTGATGTGTTTTATTTATTTTGGAATAATTGATCAAAATTCATACAAAAAATTACATTATAGGTTTCAGCCTTGAAGTTTTATTTTATTTTTCCATTTCAATATTATTTGATTTCACATCAATTATTCTTTTAAACTTTACATTTTTTTAGGCTGGTCAAAATAGGTTATATTCTCCTAGCACCTTATTCACTGTGATCATAGATGTTGAACATTAATTTCATTCGTACTAGATATACATGAGTAAATGAAGATATTTCTAATGTCATGACTATGGTTAACTCAATGGTAAATCAAGATATTTTAATGGCATGATCATGGTTAACTCAGTGATAAAGCATGAGATTTTTTAATGTCATTACCATGGTTAGCT
The DNA here is from genome assembly GCA_037957365.1 of Torreya grandis. Taxonomy (NCBI): domain Eukaryota; kingdom Viridiplantae; phylum Streptophyta; class Pinopsida; order Cupressales; family Taxaceae; genus Torreya; species Torreya grandis. The sequence continues at coordinate 1,473,465 of JARHVA010004061.1, forward strand.
CAAAGGTAAATTGATATATTTTTAATTTAATTATTTCATTCTTTATTTTTTAAGTCCATTCATGTTTTTATAATTTTAGGTATCTCCTTGATGAGATGACTGGTAAGGTTTTTTAAAAAAAAGCCAAGTATTAATAGTTTATGATTGTATTTTGTAGTGTTAGGTTATATGATGAGATTTATTTCTATAGTAGTATTATCATAGAACGTTTTTCCTTTAGTAACTTTAATTATCTACACCAAAGTCTAGATGCACTTAAAGGAAACCTATTTTTTTCCCATCAAATTTAATCCCTTTCCCTTTACACACGCAAGTGAATTTTCCTTTTTTGTGACACATTTTTTCAAACATTTCACATGATTTTTGGATGCTTTCATAATTGGAATACATGTCTACTAGGTATTGAGGTCAACATACCCCCATTTTTGAAAATTTGGACCCTTGAGACATTTTGAAATTTAACACTAAAAGCATGCTTATTTTGAAAATTATGAGAATATGAAGATCATCCACTTTGATAAATTTGGCCTATTGGTTTGTGGTTTTGCTTTAAGGTTAATTAATGATGCTAATGATTGGCCCACATGTCTTTGAGTTTAAGATTTCATGGAGTTCTTGTTGATGGATTATGCTTAGAGTTTATAGATTGACTCCATTCAAGTTTTCACTAGCCTTTGGTTTGTGAACATTCAAATCCAAATTCATGTTCTGAAAGCCATCCTTTAGAAAACCCTAGCTTAAACCCTTGGTTCAAATTTAAATTTGGTGGGAACATTCCAAATTAAATTAGAATTAATCTTAATTTCCATGTTAATTCTTAGTTTTATTTCTTAACACGACCAAACCTTAACCTAAAAGTCTTATTTGGTCCCTTTTATTTTCCCCCTTTATTTCTTATATTTCTAATCAAGTCTAACATTCATGTTGGCATGGTCACATTTATTTTCCTAAGCATGGTCGCCTTTGTTACCTATTTAACCTAAAGTCTCAATTCTAAATCTTTATTCATGTTTATCAACATGAACAAGACCTTAGTATTAACTCTTTAGCCTAAGTTCTTACTTATTCCTATGTCCCAACTTTAAAAAATCGCTTCTTCATAGATCCAATGGGCCATGCCTCATCACTCATCTTGATTGGATGGCATGAGGGAAGCCTGAGGATCCTAAAGCCTTCACCCTTTAGACCAATCTTGTGGCATCACAAATATTATGATCAACAACCCACGCTTCAACAGAGCTAAAGATAAAATGATGTAGGAACACTTAAGCTTAAGTGAGTCCCATTATTAAACATAGGAATTAAGACTAAGTTTTATTGTAAGGCTTTGTTGTATTTTTTAATACAAAGATACCTTAGTTTAAACCTTAGGATTTCAACTCTAATTATTCAAAGGAAATAATCATGTACAATCATCTCAGATCATGATCAACAATCTATGGGTATTCATACAAATGATAATCAAATGAATAAAGGATGATATTAAAAAGTCAAAAGGCCCAAGAAGCCTTGTAGAATCACCACATGGTGCTCTTGCATTTAGGAACTCTATGATCTTAAAATTAACATTCTCTTGACCATCATTTTACATCTCTGAAGTTGCCATTAATGTCTAAAAGACCATCAACTTTAAGCCCACCAAACCTATAGGACTTCACAAACTTGAATTTGATGTTCTCATGAGGCTAACATTGATGCCCATGAGGACAAAAAATTCAAACTAGTCTAACATTTCTACTTAGGCAAAGGGACATGTTTTGTATTATTTAATGGATCATTTGGTTAGCATAAAATGATTTAAACTAGGTCAGTGGCATGTTTATAAATATGAAATAGACTTAGCTAAAATCATTTTAACCTAAGTCTTTTATTATATCCATGCACTAATTAAAGTCTTTTCATCTTGAAAGATCAATGACTTATTCTTCAATAGGCTCTAATGATCCAACTACACAAAAATTCATCAAATATTCAATAGTTTTATGAGATCCCATGGGTTGACACATGGTGAATGCTCATTTGGTATATGACTGATGAAAAGGACAACGCTTAAAAAGCCCAAAAAGGTGCCAAGTGGCATAAACACAAGGATCAATGCATAAAAGGAACTAATTCAGGCTTGGGTTGATCATAGTCAAGATGAAAGGAGTTCAATTGTGATTTGAGGAAGAAGACTTAACCCAAAGACCATTTGCAACATAGTAGCAAATAATGTGCAAGCTTGAAATCCATGGTATCTCAAAGGTAAAAATATAGGGATGACATAGAGTTGTATCTATCTACATTCATGAAAGGACATTTATAAGAATTACATTCATTTCTCCATTAGCCTTTGAGAGTTATTACAAACTTCTAAAACCCCAAGTGGATTTACCCACTATTAAGGAATCGACTGGCAAGAATGTTCTAGATGCCATCTTTAAGCCAGTCATTTGTCAGGGCCATTTCTTCTAGACAACTATTTATTTGGTCTTTTGGCTAAGTTTCTTTTCTTTGAAATTTTGTTTAAGTATCGAGGAATTATTTTAAATTTTTTATCCAAAATAATTTCCTTGAAGGGGTATTTTCTTTCAGAAGTACACTTTTCAATATTTTTGAGGGGCACTTTTCTAAAGTTAAAGGACTAATTCCTTTAGAAAAAAATGTTCAAGGCAAAATTAACACAAAGATATTTTAGGAAAATTGTTTGAATAATTTTCTTGAAAGAATTATTCTATAGGAAAGGGCCTCTTTCAAAGCTATGTAGGGTATATTTTAAAGCCAAGTGTCCAAATCAATTTTCCCAAAGGATCTTTTCATGGGAAAATGAGTCCACTTCAAAGTTTTGAAGGGTATTTAATTAAGTAAAGCACCCTACACACCATTTTTGAAGGGTATTTTATTTGAAAAAGGGTCTAATGTAGGAGTTATAAATGGCATTTCCAAAGGGATGAAGGGACATTATAAGGATGCAATTCCTTCTAGAATATTATCTAGGACTTTTTCCCAAAGGTAGATTTATTTTACCGAAGGGTACTTTTCTTGGAAAATTAAACCAAGAAAAAGTCCCAAAAGATATCTTATTTGAGAAAGTGGACCTTTGAAAAAATTCCAAAGGGTATATTTTCATGAAAGTATTCTACACACCTTTTTTGAAAGGTCTTTTTTTTTAGGCAAGTTCCCCAGATAATTTATTCAAAGGGTAGTATTCTTGAGGAAATAGTCCACTTCAAAGTTATGGAGGGAATTTTCTCAGAAAAGTGTCCTACACACTTTCTCTGATGTATATTTTTGTAGTGAGGTGGACCAAGTCTAAATTTTGAAGGGCACTTTTCAAGAGGGCTAAGGACCAAGACATAAAAAGTAAAAGTCAAGGCTAGTCTAGGGCAGAAAATGGTAGGATCCTTGACATGATATTAAATGTAGGTGAAAGGATAACTAAGGCCAAGAGAATCAAAGAAGATATGGATAAGAACTATAGGAAATTGAATGATCTTTCTGACAAAGAGGAAGAGTGTCTCTTGAAACTGGTTGTGGACTTAGAGCTAGTTAATGAATAACACCAAAAGGCTATGAACATCCTTAAACAATAACAAAAAAGATCTTAAGAGCAAGGCTTACTAGCCAATTAGTTTAATGATATTTTATTTTGTAAAAACTTTGTAATATTTTGAAAATATAATATCTTTTTGTAAGATATATGCTAGTTTGTTAGAATATTGCATCTAGGTGAGTTTAGTTTGAAAAATCAAATGTATTCTAGAACTCTATAGGAAAAGGATAGTTGTCCTTAATCTTATACATTTGTATCTTGTAATTGACTAGTATACTACCTTGTCTTCCTATAAAAGGTAGTACTACCATTTTGTATGGGGGAATTTTTAGAGCCAAAATTACTTTGAAAACATAGAGTAAGCAATACAAGCAAGGAATTTTGTAAAGATTGTCTAGTATTTTTCTATGTGTTTGTTATCATGGCTTCTCTTTCATTTGATTATTCTAATTTATAGATTTGAATATTTATTATGGATTCTTTGTGTGCATATTTTATTTTAGATTCATTAACTTGTGTCAATTCTAGGTTGACTAAAAGTTCTTAGGTTTATTTCATTTTCTTGCTTTTCTTACATTTGGACCAATCATGTTTGATTGTAGGAGTAAATATTTTAAGTGTGTTTGGTTCTTATCTACAACTTTTCATACCTTCCTTATAAGTCTACCTAATGTGTGATATGATTTGGGCTAAGTTCTTTTACTTCACATGCTAGTTCTAAATGCATGTTTGGATGAAATTTGAACTTTATCATGATGTTTGGAATAAAGATCAATGATATCTCTTTCTACCCTACCCTTTCTTTTGATCTTTTATGGCCTAGATCACCTTGGTTTAGCTTTTCATTATATATTTCCATATTAAATTAATTATTAATTTAGTTCTTGATCATAATTCACTCTTCTTTGCATAGTTACTACATATTCTACATAGATCTATTGTTTAGCCATGGTGGCTCCTAGCCACCAACTAATATAAATACTGTGAAATAATCACTTATTTTACCTCTATTCCACCAATAGGTAATAATATTACCATAACATGTAACTTATGCATTGGATTATTAGGAATTCATAAATGATAAGGGATTTTTAATACTCTAGGCACCTATGGTACACTTTTAGGCATCAATAGGGAACTTTGTTGGCACTAGAAGGAGGGCTCTCAATAAAATCTTTGTGAATTTTTAGGATCTTTGCTAGTTTTGGTGTATTTTAATCAAAGATCACTCTATTATTTACATATTTGTGTTTATTTTAGTGTAAATATGTAAAGGTTAGTGATCTTGATAGTTTTAGATTAGTATTTGAGCTTATTTAGAAAAAGATTGCCATTCTTTTATACATATGCTTAGTTGAGGTAAAGATAGATTTAAATCTATGAATCCAACCAATTTTAGGTTAGTAATAGCTATATTGATCAAAGATTCATAACTATTTTGCAAATTTGAGTTTATTTGGACTTGAACATGTAAAGATCATTCATACTAGCGTATTTGGACACTTATTTGAGCTAACATAGTTAAAGAGTGTTGTAATTTATTGTTCTTTATATGAATATTTAAAAAATTCACTGAATGTGCAAATATAATCAATATTCTTTGTAAAGACTAATTTTGACACATCATATTTCAAACAAGTTTCAAGGTCACAACTTGGAATTACCCAAGGTAAGGCTTAAACAAGCAAAATTCTCAAACTCTCAAACACTTCACCAGTTCAAGGTAATCATGTGTTCAAGGTATGACTTGGATAGTTGGTTCTTCAATAAATGTGCCAGGTATAGTACATGATCTTCTTTGGAATCCTAAAAGATATTTTCCTTTATATAATATTAATAATGTTGTCATAGCTAAAGACCATGGTAAAAGTTTCAAATCTATTTTGAGATTGTTGAATGTGATTCATGAAGATGTATCCTGTAGGTTAGTTCTATTTACTTTTAAAGATGTCACCTATGAATGGGTTTTTAACCTTTTAAAGGATTGCATTACTAGTTGGAATGACTTAAACAATATCTTTATTGATCAATTTGGAAAAGTTATTAGTCCTTGTGTCTTATACGAATAGTTTACCATAATTAAAAGAGATTAATAAAACCATCAGATCTTTTAACACTTGGTTCCAAAAAATGTTTAGTAAAATTATAGCCCCTCATACACCTAATGAGGCTTTAGCCTTAGAGATTTATAAGGATGATATAGATCCATTAACCTCTATGTTCTTGATATGATCTCTTCCAATCATAAACACATTAACCCAGGCCTACTCTGAAGCTATGATCATTAATGACCAAATACAACCTTAGGTCAAGTGGGGTATTCCATGCCTAATGTTAATTTGAATTAGCCCATCTAGAATGTTATCCCTAATACACCTACTTTAACAAAAATTCAAAACCATTTTACCTTAAGTCATACATATCCTAGCCAAGACCTAGAGTTCTTGAATAACACTAAAAGTGGATTTCATCCACAAAATCATAGAACTCTAGTACCTACAACTAGTAATAATGATCCAATTCATGACCTTGAGACACCAAAACATTAAAATGACTTGATATTAGAAATGATCCAAAAATTGAGCACTAAATTTCATTAGTTGTAAAAATAATTAGGAAGTACAAAGGAAGGCTCTGACAAAAACCACTATTCCCAGAGACTAAACACTCATCCAAATGGGTTTCATGATAGCAGAAATAATGTATCATTTGAGGACCTACACATGATTTTCTATGATATTGTCATGGTTAAATATTATAATATTTATGAAACCTATAAAATTATGCCTAATCAAGACTTTGTTGCATGGACATCTAGATTTGTAGGAGCATCTTAAGGTTTCATGCAAGCATTTGATTTATCATTTGAAGAGGAAGATGAAGAGAAAGATGGGATAATTGAATAAATTACATATGAGGGAACTTTTATCCCTAAAGATGTAAAAGAGACTATAATTGAACATCAACAAGATGTCATAATTGGTATACATGTAGATAAATAGGAAGAGTTGTTGGAAATAGATATGAATCAAGTACATGATGATCTTTCTTCAAAATGTAGCTATAAAGACAACCCATGTACATTTATTTTTGAAATAGAGAATATCCTTGAATAATATGATCATTGGTAGAGTTCATTCCATCATTTATAAAATGGAATCAAAGAGATGGAGATGGTAGATGATGGAATATGATAACACATGGATGCTTCATCTGAGGATTTCACTAATGATCTAGAGTTCCTAGAAGATGATATGATTTTCGAGGCCCAAAACCAAGATAAAATAGATCTTGATTGGATATAAGAGTTTCCTCCCTGCATTGTAAATAAAGATGAAGTGAGTGAATTAGATCAAGAATTGTCATGTGAATTCATCAAGAGGTTAGGAACAAGAGACCAATATATCTTTGATGATGGGATTTGATATGGAAATTATTCAATTGATTAGGATCAAGAAACCTTTTGTGATAAATTAAAATATTTTTATGCAAATATTGGTAGTCCACTTCCACCTTAGAAAGAACCTAATGAAGACATCAGTTTGAGGATGCAAGCTAATATTCCATTATTGGGTGAAGATGATAAAATCCACTATCTATCTATGGATGAAATATAAATATCACTCCTACTAAAAATTAGGAGAATTTGAGAAGAAGATGATTGGGTCTTAGAGTCATATTTTTGATCCATGCATCTGAGGAGGCCGATAAGAGATCAAGCTACATCACCTAGAAGACACATGCATACGAGTGATCCCATCCACAAGAAGAGGACATGGGATGTAAGTAATCATGCTTCAAGGTTTTATAGTAGATTAAATAATTTCCAATTTTTTCTTGGAGGTAAGTATTTTATGAAGTTATTATAGGGCTTAGAGCAGTTTCTTTCCTATTCTTTCTTTCATGTTTTTTTCCTTCCTGTCCCTTATTTTTATATAACACATGTACATATTTTTTTTCCCCTTTGTGATTTATTCATTACTTCTAAATAAGTATTTTTAGATATCTCTCCACTCAAAGATCTTATAGTTTTCTTGAAATTATTGAAGTTTATAAATGTAAGTTTGTACCTCATGCACGTGTTGACCATGGATTTGAAATATGAGAATTGGTGTTCTCATTTAGAGGAATTAGAAAGGATTGATGAATAGGGTAACTATTTTATGAGAAATTGAAAATTGCTTCAATATAAACATGGTTTTAAGAGGAGGTGTATATGTGGAATGAAAGATTGAGCTATTAGGGCATAGTCATGCTCGCACTTAATAAACATCCTTACTTGGGACAAAGGTCACAACCATAAATTTTTACTTGAAGATCAAACACTTGACCAAATATTTCAACCTAGATACCTTGATTCCCAACCTTGCCAAAATCATATAAGATCTAAAAAAATACAAAAATAAGAATTCAATGTAAAATCAAAAAAATTTCAAACATAGGTGATTCTAGTAATCTATATTGGGGTTATGGATGCCTAGTTGGTAGTGGAACAATACCATGAGTGGAACCAAAGGCATCTCTATCAGGGATATAGATTCTTGGTTGGTAGTAGAGTAATTCCGAAGCCTTTCATGAACTAAAATCATAGTCCTTAATGGATATCCAAATATGCTTTAAGTCAATTTTAATGATTAAAGGCATATGACATGGAAGTTGTCCCCTGAATCCCATGGCAAACAATAAGTGGAACTAAAATACACACATAACATGGCTATGTATTAATGTTTGACCCTAATTTTTCATGTGTAAATCTTGTTTCAATCATTAACTGATCTTGGTGATGGCATAAATCAAGTAAAATAGGTGACCTAATAACTTGTCCAAATTAGAGCCTTTGAGTTATAATATATTTTTATGTTTCACTTGAAAGATCCCATTTTTTGAGGTTAACATAGCCATAGTTTTTTAAAATTGGGACCATTAAGAGACTTTAAACTTTAACAGTGAAAGCATGGCTTGTTTTGAATAATATGAGAATTTGAAGATCATCCACTTTGATAAAGTTGGCCTACTAATTTATGGTTTTTATTTAAGGTTACTTAATGATTCTAATGATTTTACCTCATGTCTTTGAGTTATAGGTTTCATGGAGTTATTGTTGATGGATTATGCTTAGAGTTTATAGATTGACTCTATTCAAGTTTTCACTAGACTTTGGTTTGTGAAAATTCATATCTGAATTCATGTTTTGAAAGCCCTCCTTTAGAAAATGCTAGCTTAAACCCTTTGTTCAAATTTACATTTTATAGGAGCCAATTGGTGGGAACATTTAAAATTACTTTGGACTTAAGCTTAATTTTCATGTTAAGGCTTAGTCTTTTTTATCAACACAACCAAACCTTAACCTAAAAGTCTTACTTGGTCCCTTTTATTTTTCTCCTTTATTTATGGTATTTATAAATAAGTTTTACTTTCATGTTGGTAGGGTCACTTTTATTTTCATAAGCATGGTCCCCTTTGTTACCTGTTTAACCTAAAGTCTCAATTCTAAAGACATGTTCATGTTTATTAATGTGAACAAGACCTTATTCTTAACACTTTAGCCTAAGTTATTATTTTTTCCTAGATCCTAAGTTAAAACCCTTACTTCTTCATGTATCCCATGGTCCGTGCCTCATCATTCCTCTTGATCAAATGACATGATGAAAACCCAAGGATCCCAAAGCCTTCACCCTTTGGACCAATTTATTGGAATTACAAAGATTATGATCAATGGATCACACTTCAGTAGAGATGAAGATTAGATGGTGTGGGAACACTTTAGCTTAAGCGGGTCCCATTATTAAACATAAGACTTAAACCTAAGTTTTGTTGTAAAGACTTGTTGTAATTTTTAATACAACAATACGTTAGTTTAAAACTTAGGTTTTCAACTTTAATTATTCAAAAGAACCAATCCTATGCAAGCATCATGAGTCATGATAAATGGTTTGTGGTTACTCATACAAATGATAATTGAATGAAGTAAGGGAAACATTAAAAATTCAAAAGGCCTAAGAAGCCCTAAGGAGTCACCATGTGGCACTCCTACATACAAGAACTCCTTGAGCTTAAAATTGATGTTTTCATAACCGTCATTTGACATCCATGAGGCCATCATTAATGTTCATGATTCCATCAAATTTAAGTCCATCAAACCTATAGGACTTCAGGGGTTTAAATTTGATGTTCTCATGAGGCTATGATTAATTCCCATGAGGAAATCAAATTCAAGCTCATATAACATTTTTACTTAGGCAAACATATTTTGTATCATTCAATGGATCAGTGGATATTATGCTTTAAAACTTAGCATAAAATTCTTTAACCTAAGTTTGTGGCATGTTCATAAATATGAAACAGACTTAGCTAAAATTAATTTAACATAATTCCTTTGTTATATCCATGTATTGATTAAAGTCCTTGCATCTCATAGGATCAATGACTCATGCTTCATCGATCCTAGATGATCTAATGGTGTGAAATCACTTATTACTATTCAATAGTTCTAAGAGAGCCCATGAGTTTGACATATGGTGAATGCTCATTTGATATATGATTGGGGAAAAGGACAAGGCTCAAAAATCCTATGAAGGTGCCAAGGGGCACAACCACAAGGATCAACGCATAAAAGGAGCTAATTCAAGCTTGAGTTAATCACAGTCAAGTTAGGAGTTTAATTGTGATCTGAGAAAGAAAAATTAACCCAAAGACCATTTACAACACAACAGTAAACAATGTGCAATCTTGAAATCTATGGTAGTTCAGAGGCAATAATATAGGGATGAGACAAAGTTCTATCTATATGCATTCATGAAAGGACCTTTAGAATAATTGCATTCATTTCCCCATTGGCATTTGATAGTTATTACAATAATTCAAAACCCCAAGTATATTTTCCCACTATTAAGGAATAAATTGGCAAGAATGGTATAAATGCCATCCTTAGGCCAGTCATTTATCGAGGCCATTTCCTCTAGAAAACTATTTCTTTTATCTTTTGGCTAAGTGTTTTTTCTTCAAAATTTTAAGTGTCATGGAATTATTTCAATATTTTTGTTTGAAACAATTTCCTTAAAGGGGTATTTTATTTTAGAAGTACACTTTTCAATATTTCCAAGGGGTGATTTTCCAAAGGTAAAGGATTAATTCCTTCACAAAAAATATCTGAGGCAAAAAACAACACAAAGATATTTTGGTAAAACTGTTTGAATAATTTTCTAAAAAGAATTCTTCTACAAGAAAGGACCTCTTTTAAAGTTATAAAGGGTATCTTTTGAAGCCAAGTGTCCCAAAAAAATTTCTTTAACAATCTTTTCTCAAGAAAATGAGTCCACTTCAAAGTTCCAAATGGTTTTTTCTCAAGTAAAATGCCCTGCACACCTACAAACACAACAAATACAATTATTAGTTTAAAAAATTTATTAGGGTTTATATTCTTCTTATCTTTCCACAATGATTCAATAACTTATTAGTTTAAAAAAATTATGACACTTATAGAGATGGAAAAATAATAATTTTTATTGTATACCCATTTTTATACATTTTTTATGTTTATCTTTCTAACTAAAATTCTTATTTAATGCAATTTATTTCATCAATTATTTATGGCCTATAATATTTTTTAGCATCCAATCTATTTTTTTGTTTTATGCCCTTGAAATACATATTTAATGCATTTTTTTTTCATGTAAACATATTTTAAAGAACAAATTTCATAATGTTATCCTATGTTTTCAGCAAGTTTAGTTTGTATATTTGTTATTGTCAATTGTATACAAGTAATCATGTCATATAAATAATTTTTATAAGCACTTTTTTTCACTACATATTTTATCTCCCTTCTAATACATATTTATTTTTTTCATTTTTTTCCATTCACAAACATATTTTATGTAGTTATGGCAAGTTTTTGTAGTCCATCATTATTTGTTCAACTAATTTTTCCCATCATTGATGAACCAGGTGCCATTATTAACCAGGGTGAAAGAAATTCAAGGGAGTTCATATTATCTTTAAGGATATAATAAAAACTCCAACATAAATTCAAAATTTAAAATATTTTAATTAATACAAGTTAAAACATATTATATCTATGTACGCTTTGATTGTGCCTATATTTGTCAATTTGTTTACTTGAAAGTACCCACACATTATCTATAGCGAAGTGTTGATTAAATAACTATCAAAGTTAACTTATTTTTGTATAAATAATATCACTAAATATTTTATAATGTGTGGCCAACCATTTCAAACATTATCACTAAATAATTTGAAAAGGGCATTATTACAAATTACTTTATTTATTACTCCATAGAACTACACTGGGCCCTGATCCCATGTCACAATGGGTATGTATGGTAGATTATTTCACATGTGTGTGCTTGAAAAATATTTTGGAGGGGGATCATACATATTCTAATTTATGATAAGAAAACTCTTTGTAACCCATTACACTGTTATCCTATCTCTTTTTCACTTCCATATACACCTAATGTATGCACATTAAATAATGTTCCTCTTCAACACATTTCATATTCGTTACAATATTTTATTTTAATTAAAAAATATCTATAGTGTTATAACCATACATAGTTTGAAATTGACTAATTTTTCAAAATATATTTCTTGAGTTGTAAATATCAAATCACACTTATTTATCTTGTTTCTTATTGAACATATTTAAAAATTACTAAAAAATCTATCTTAGTTATTTTTAGATTAATAATGAAATCCATTCTTACGTCCTCCCATGGCCTCTCTATTGATAAAGATAAAGGTGCATACAAGCCTACTTTGATTTGACTATGCTATTGATTGATATACACCAAAGAATTCGTATAGTCCTCCACTATGATTTTATCTCATCATATTTAATCCCTCATTGAATATTTAGGTATGAATAGCTATTTTAGCTTTAAAAAAACATATAATTGAAATAATTATTATAGAAATGGATTTTTGACCTTGCTCATTGGATTTATGCATTATTTCTATCCATGTAAAAAAACAAATCCACTACATATAATTTTTTTAGTATGTAAAACCAAATGACCACTCTCATTTCACCCATCAAAATATATATTTTTATTTGATAAGGTAAACCTAGGTTTTATAGGGACCCAAAACCATATAAAATTAGATAAAGAGTTATGACTAGGGCCCAAACAACTAAACAATAAAAAAAGGCTAATAACAAAAAATGAGAACAAACACAAAAAAGAAAATTCTAGTTAAGGGGACCCTCCTACTTGTCCTCCATCAAAAAGTTATCCTTTATCAAGATGCTAGACTTATCTTTCAAGGCCTTTGATCTAGTATTATTCTTGAGACCCTTAGCTTGTTAACCATGGAAAATCATCCTCATGCACTTCTTGCCTTTCACCTGAGGGAAGGGATGCTTTGGCAGGACCCCCCTCAAGGACCGTAGGGGGATTTATAAATATTATAGGATTTGAAGACTAGGGAAAGGGGAGGGGGTAGGGTAGAATACACCAATGATTAGACTATGGCCTCTGCCACCTAGTGGAGCTCATTCCAATCCTAAATCAATTTAGCCAAACTAAAACCCATCTACTAGACCATTACATTGAAGTTTTTCAACATTTTTTTGTTTTTTTCATGTTATGCTAATAAAATGGCCTTGACCTTCTGATTAGAGGTGGAAAGAGCACCAAAATTAATGGGTTTAGGTTTAGGGATGAACAAAAATTTTAGGGGAAAGTCATCAAGAGGGGATTTGGACAAACTATTATAAGGGGAGTGTTCTAGGGTAGGGAATGATCTCATATAATGATCCTCATTTGGGGGGTCTTCCAAGGAATCTTGTTCAAAGGATGATCTTTTAGGGGGGATGTTTTTACCAATCAAAGTTTGACCATGTTTTACCACTAGAAAGATGAGGCCATGGTGCATGATTGGGTTAGCATCATTTACCTAGTGAAGGAGGACTATGATTTCTAAATATTTCAAGAGAAAATAGGGAAGGTTGATCTTAAAAATAATGAAATGATAGCTAAACATGAAGTGGTGAAATAAGATCAAGGTTTACCTCATGACCTATAATCAAACTTCATGCTAGTACTTAGGTATGTCAGTGTGAGGGAATCCATTCTTTTTAGTTTGCACAGATTTATTAGTTCAAAAGAATCAATGTAATGATTCCTACTTCCTATATTGATACTTATATTATTTATCACCTATACATGCTATGTCCATGGCATCTACTATAAACTCCTTAGAAATTTTTATGGAAATCCCCCTCATGGAAACCTTCCTTTTTGTCTAAGTAAAAACAAATTCTCTGACCACCAGAGGATTATGATTTGTGATGCATACCATGTTCTCAATTAATGATCCCTTTTTAATCTTTTTCCACACCTTTTTTTTCTCTCAAGCATCTTTGTAAGATGTTAGCTCTAGGCAATCTTTGTCTCCACCCATGTTATCTAGAGTTACAGGGTTGAAGGGAGTGAGATGTGGGTTCAAGACACTGGATAAATGGGTAGGTCTTGTGTTATAAGGAGTGACTTTCAAAGCCTCCTTATCATAATAGTGACCCCTTTCCTTAAAATGTATGTGGGTCTAAAAGGTCATGATTAGGCCTTTTGAGATTAATGACATGATGGAATTAAGTAGCATGCATACCTTCTGCATGGATGCTACTAAGAATCTTAGTGGGTATGTTACCTTCATTATTATAAAAATATTGTTACTATTAGAGAAACATTCAAATTAATTTTAATTTATTGTCCTATACTTTAAAAAATGAATAACTTTGAATAATTTCAACCCATTTCATGTATTTTTAAATCATAGTAATTTATATGTTTATGAACTATAGTTCTTGATGATCAATGCACAATAAAAATCTTGATAAAAAAGTAATTCCTACCCATATTTAAATCTTGAATAAAAAAAGAGTTTCATATCTAGATTTATATTAACATGTACCCATTAATATTTTATCTTGTCTTTTACAAATGTAATCTTGATGTATAATACATGTATCTGTAAGCACTTACTTCATATTAATAAGTATGACTCCATATTATAGTGATTTATTATTATATTTGCCTTTATAACATTCTTATACATCTTGAGATATTTTGTTTCCTCTTATAAAATGCATATTATACCTTCAATTCAAATTAATAATCCTCCTTTATTGATTTCGACTTAAATAGTAAAAATTCACCATCCCTATCAAATATGAAAATCAAGGTGATATTTGATCTTTATCAAATCCTATACATTTATGTTCCATAACTAATCACAGTCTCAAAATAAAATATTCTCTATCAAAACTTGCAACTAATTCTAAGAGAGTTACACATGTACTTGCCAAGGTAAAAATTTATAGGATGAGATGTATTTCAAATCAAATTAAAAAAAATATTGATGAATTCTAGTATGTTTTTATACTTCACTTAAAAATACTAAATATACTAAATAATGGATTGGGTGTACTACTCATGGGTTATTTAATTTTCCCTTGGAGTCTGTTATAAAATTTAGAGATTCACATTTAAGGTGTTGATATATGAAATTTTGAATCTTGAATGTACAAAATGATGACCAAGCTAACATACACATCAATTTATTTTTCTAATAAACTACATCAATCCCTAATCCCATTTAATAATGGGTACATATGGTAACCTATTTCATACACATAGGCTTAATACATCTTTTATTGGGGTGAGAATAAAGTCAAAATTGTTTGATATAAAGTAATTAATTTGATACGTGAAATTTAAAATGATTTGAATATCTTTGAGAAATATCAAATTATGATAAATAAACCTAAAAAATGGGATGGTATATATATTATAGATGAAATCAATATAAATTTCTCCATAAGTTCATGATATCCATTCTATTTTTTAAGAGTGTGGCCCTACTCCAAAATTAATTACTTCTAGGATGAGATGTATTTCAAGTAAAATAAGAAAAACATATTTGTGTAATAAAGTATGTCTTTCTACTCCACTTGAAAATGTTATAAGTATTTGATAATGGGTTAGACCTACTACTCATGGGTCCATCATTATTGTTGATGGTAGTTTTGACACATAGCCAAGAGCTTCCTTGGCTGATGTTTCCCCAACATCTCTAAAAAGGAAACCTCCTTATATGAGAGTGATAGATCACCCCACAATCTCTTATTCCTAGGGGTAACTAGACAACCTCAGTTAGACATTACAACTACAACCACAAATGATCATCAAGGATATTACAATTATCACAAATATTTAAATAGTTGACAAACCCTTTGCCTATGAGAATCACCATACATATATGGTATAGAAATGTAGCTAATTTAAAAAAGTTTATTCAATTCCTAAATACAATAGTATAACAACATAAATGAGTAAAGAGCATGCAATCAAGATAAAAATTAAGTTTAGGTTGCAACTCCTAAACTAAGCTAAATGAAACTAACACTCTAATAAAAAAGGTAAAAATAGAGAAGGGTAGGGAGAAAAGAGAAGAAGTGTATACACGCAAAATTTTTAAATTTTACTTTCTCTCTTATAGGAACATATTGAGTTTCCATCTCTATAAGTGCATACCCTAAGAGGTGCACTAAGAAAGGGGTGGGTGGACCATTGATTCTTCATAGGATTGTTATACCCTGTACCACCACTTTATATCAATTTAACCTTCTCTTAGACACTTCCTTAAGCCTTATCTCCTCTCTCGCACCCTGCTCGAACCATTTTCTAACTTTATTATCCCTTTCTGAAGCCTAAAATCCTTTTGATGGTTTATGTTACACTGTCAACCCCATCAACCCTATACTCTAATTGATAACACATATTTAGGGTCTAGGTCTACCCATTATCAACTGATAATAAGACTTAATTTGTTTTTATCAATAATGATATAAATTAGATTGTTCCAACCCTATCGGTGAAACTTTTGAAAAGTTTTAGGGTTAGATGTAGCTATATATACACTTTCATTTTGCCATTCCTTATAGATAACAGGTGTTAACTATTCATTTACACTTCTTTACAATTTGTTATTCCATCATCCTACTTGAGGAGTTATAGATTAGGTTTTTCACTTGGAGAAGAATCTTGTCTTATGGACAAGTCTTGGATTCTTTGGCCTTTCTTAATGATCTTTACAAACCACAAAAATATCTTAGAAAGCACTTTTGGCCAAGGGAGAGATTGAGTCTCAATGGGTTCAGTTTTAAGTTATATCTAACATTACTCCTCTATTTTAGTAAATAAAAGTAACACGAGTAATGGATTTTGAATATATTTCTCTACATGCATTAGGGTTTTACCTATGCATAGATTAATTAGGATTCTCTTATGCATGTTTAATTTTGTGGTTACTAACACCATTTTTATACCACAATATTTGGTGCTCACTAAATTATACTTTAATTTACTTGTCATTTACTTTTGTGAATATGAAAACATAGGATCTAAAAAGGGTTATTACATTGTGTTACTTGACTAGAGGCTTTGGAACCCTCTCTAGTGATGTTATTATGGTAAGATATCCTTTAGTTAGGTATAGTGGATCTATATTGATCATGACCCTAGATATATAATGTATCAATATTTGGAAGTGTAACTATGATTTATCTTATCCATCCTAGGATTGATTAATAAATCACTTGCATTTCCCTTTGTATACATTTTGGTGAACCTAATGTGAATCAAACTCTTATAGGTTTTATTTTTCACCATCTTTTTTTAATTATATTATATTTTTATATATTCTAAGAACTATATAAAACTAGTAGGTATAGTTCAAATATTTTATGCATAGGTTTAACATAAATTCACTCCAAAATGACTCTATTCTATCTATGTAAGTTTTTACTAAATACAAGATACTAGATCAATGAGTTTAGAATAATATCCTTCTTCAATTATATATTTTCATACATAGTTAAAGTATTCAACTCTATCTATAATTCTCTTCTATCAACATATAGGTTTAAAAACATAGTCAAACTAGTCGATTTTATGCACAACTTCCTCTTCAACATACATGTTCACAAGACTTCATCAAACCAGTCAAATCTATTAAAAGAATTTTGAATTAGCATTTAAAATTCATGACATAAAAAATTTCAATTTAAACATATTCAATCCCATCAAGGTTCATTTCTTTCTCTCTCTATCATTTCAGTTTTCTTCTTCCAAAACTACTTTTCATAAGTTTGTAGTATGTAAAACTATATCCCTACAATGAACTAGGTCAACTTGTTCAATACAATTTTGTAGTATATCCTCCATATAGAAGACATAATCAACTTATTTTACTATGTTCTTATATTTATTTCTTATTAAGAACAATAATACTTAATCAACTTTGTTCTATACTATTTTCATATAGTGTCACCTAAACTAACCATGTACTCTTCTCAATCAAGGAATTAATCTCTATTTGATACTAATTAATTCACCTTTCATTTTTAGTTATTTTAATGCTTATAGTAACAAACATAGATTAAATAGATGTATTCTCAAATTATCATTTTAGTCACACTATTTTTATCTTTTTCACACACTCCCAAATCACTTTACATTCAAAAAGTGTTAAACATTTATCTTCCCAAGGTATACCTAATTGGATTTCATCACCAAGGAGGAATTTGAATTGGAATTTGATCCAAGTATAAAGACATGGTTGATGTTATATGTTAGAAAATCACCCAACACCTTTATCATTATGGGATTGTGAAGTAAGGAGGTAGGCCCCAATAACAAGCTAGTACCATCATCAATATAGATGCTTTTTAGCCCAAACATCTTGAAATTAGACTTAGATTACTTTTGAGTTACTCATTATAGCAAATTTACCCATCACATAACAATTAAACTTCATTATAACTTAATAACACTTAGGATGATCAAATAGTTAGCATTTAAGTTTTAGTTGATGCTTACTCTTTGATCATTATATGTTGTACTGAAAAACATACATTATACAACATTGGTGCAAGGTTTTTGTTATGTGTTCCACTTGGATCAACCATATTGATCCAATTACTTGTGTGATTAAATTCATTTTGTTTCAAAATTTTAAAAAAAAACATTTTTCTATTTTAGAACATTATCATTTCTATCACCACAATCTCTCATTAATATTCAGACTTTCTACCAATAATACATAGTCCACTTATCTAACTATGTTTCTTTATCTTCCTATTCAGTCCCTTGTTTAGGTAGTACACAGTTGACATGTCTAACTATGTCTTCTTATTTTTTAACATGTTCCCTATTTATCAATACACTATAAACCCATACGACTATTTATTATATTTAGTCTACTTTAATTTCATTCCTTACAACACATAATTAACCAACTCAATAGTGTCCTCTCCTCTTTATATTATGTTAATTTTATTCACATCTTCTATTAAACCATTCAATTTTATACTTGTTGGATGACATTATTATCTATCTAGATGAATTTATCCCTATTTTTCATTTTAGTTTCTAAATATCAGATCCTTTCATCAAGCAACAATAAAACCCGTATCAAAATATTCTTAAACAACCTACATCCATTTAGACACTATATGGGGTGTTCTTTTCTTCCTCTCTTTAATTCCTAAGAGGATCCTCACTCTTGGAGTACTTCTTACCCTCCCTCATCTTTAGATTGTAACATGGTTTAATTTACTCCATAAGATGAGATTTGTGGATCATATTCTTTTCAAACTTATCAAGAAAATTCTCATCGTAAAACATATCACCATAATGTGGGGGCAATTGACACAAGTCTATATATAACCCCATAGGAAATCTACCACCTAAAAACCCTCACCCTAATACTAATTAGGGTAATCCTCCTACAAACACCAATCCACCAATTAATACCCCTTATATTCTTGCACATATATTGCAACAAATCAACATAATGCAAACATATAAAACCTCATAAATGAGGTAATTATAACATCATTTGATCAACATGGCTAATCAACCTCTCATTATTCTCCCTCAAAGCAATCAAAGTTTTATTCCTCCACCTCTTAGAGATGTCATATGGAATGTCATCTCCCAACCTATCATGCATAATAAGATGCTTCAACACATCCAAAATGATCATTTATCCCATTTCATTATTTATATTTATGTTGGTAATATATCCCTAACTATTAAATATGATGGGACTAAAGACCCTACACCTTTTCTTAAGGCATTCAAAAATCCTTATAAGGACTAGATCCAAACTAATACTTTTTCCACAAATAAAATTTTAGTTATAAATTTCATTTATGATATATTATAATGGTACAATAATCTTCCCCAACATTCCTTATATAAACTAGAGGATTTATTTAATCCTCTAGTTAAAGATTTTCAACACAATGACCTTTGCAAGAAATGCCTTACCCATTTCATCAATGCTAAGTAATATCCCACCTAATTAGCTCATGATTTTATTAAATAATGGAAATATTTTTCTCACAAGGCCGATCATAACATGACTAATGACAATTTATTTAAACTATTTAAAACAACATTAACTCCTTCACTTCAATACAAGGTCTAAACTTTTTCTCCCCAAACACTAAATTAAGCTCTTAACCAAGCTAAGCATCAAAAAAATCTTAATGAAATATTTTGAACCTAATACTAAAATTATTAAAGGATCGTTACAACATTAAACTAATGCAACAACTATAAATCCTCTTCAACCCAAACTAGGAGTGGCCAAAGTTGAAAATCCCCAACCTTCTCATACACCATTAATTAGTGAAATAAATTAAATAATTTTTAGCACATTCTAAACCATTTAATTACCCTAATAATCCTCCTAAATGGTATGATCCTAATAGATTTTGTTGGTTCCATGCCAACATAGGTCATTCCCATGAAACATTTAGAGGGATTACAAAATTATTATCTCTTAAATGCTTGGTGTTTTATTCAATCATGAATCCATGATTCAAAGCCATCATCAAGATTACCTTCATGCTTCTCAAAATAAACAAGATTTGAAAGTTTTTAATTCTAAAAAAAATAATCATTATCCACATTTAACACTCAATAAGCCAGCAATGATATTTGAGTGATTGATATTGACTATGACCAATACTACACCAATTCCTAATATGTCAATGCATATAAGGTCAATTTTCACATAAACCAACCCACAAAGATCCTATCACTAAACATAATAAACCATATTTGGAATAAAAAATTCTCAAAGATACAATAAATACTCACTTAACAATAGAAACCAATGAGGAACCATCTCCTCCTTTTGAACCTCTAACCACTTCTCTTCATCCTAAACCTATTTTACCTTCTAAGCATCGTGTCGATTCTTTTTCCTCTAAAACCCATTAGAACTTCTTAGAAGAACTCAAATCTATGCCTTGAAAATTTACTTTGATGGGGTTAATCCATATAAATTCATCAATTTAGGCATCTCACCTTCTAAAGTTCTTCCTGAATCATAAGCATGTATAATTTATCCAACATATGATGAAAACTACATCATGGCCTAAGCTCAATCATGAGACTTAGATGTTCAACATTACCAAAAAAACTCTAGCTTTAATACATGCTTTCAATCATAATGTTTATACCATTTCAATCAATTTTGAGTTAGCACCTAAAGTTCATGTACCTCTTACTATTTTTCCACTCCTCGATACCCCTTGGGTGATGGAACAAATATTACCCCCTACACCTAAAGAACTTAGATCATTTTCTATACTTCATACCAAACTAGTCATTCTTTCCCTATACTCTCCCTATTAATAATGTTAATGATAAACAATTCACATCAGATCAACCTTTTTATCCTTTTTCACCTACTCTAGAGATCACCCTTGATACAACGGCCATAGATGTACAACAAATCAATTATGAATATGATCACCATAATAATAAAATTAATGATCTCATAGTAGATGTGGAGTATTATGGCCATCATTCCAAATTTTTTTGGTGATTAATCCATTCTTTAATTGATCCATGCCCAAGAACCTCAACTCCCTCAACAACATCATAAACTTGGGAATTTAAACCAAAAATCCCCTCATTTTAACAACTTCATCACTAACATTGATCCTAAAAAAATCCCATTCCCTCTTTGCCTAACATGTCATATCATTTCCAAGATGGAAATGCTATGCTTATTAAGGAAACTATGAGAATCGAATATGACACCCCATTATGCCCTTGATCTATTATAGTTTATAAATAACTTACATGAATCAAACATGATAACTTTGGTTTATTCTTTGATAAATATCATGGGACTTTCACTTGGTCCTATGAAGACATGCATGGAATTTATCCTAGTATCATGATACACAATATCATCACCTATCCTAATGCCAAACCCATGCAAAACTAATAGTGGAAATTTCCTCCCAAAGTTTCTAATTTATACCATAAAGAAATAATTAAACTTAATAATGTTATATTTATCAACCCTATGTACTATTCAAATGGGTCTCAAACATTGTCCCTATTTTCAAAAATGTCACCATGGTTATTTACATTTGCATCAATTTTTGTAACCTCAATCTTGCTTGTCATAAGGAAAAGTTACCTTTACCTTCCATAGATGCCATCATTGATTCCACTACTGGATATGAAATGTTGTCCCTTATGGATGGTTTTTTAGGCTATAATAAAATTCAAATTCCTCCCAAAGATTAACATAAGACAAGTTTCACCATATATTGGGGCACTTATTGTCACATTAAAATGCCTTTCAACCTTAAAAACACTAGATATACCTATTAGCAGACTATGAACCACATTTTACATGATCTTATCCATAATATTGTGAAATCCTATGTGGATGACCTCATTACAAAGTCTAAAATCCATAAAACTCATCTTTATGATCTTGTTATCATTTTTTATCACCTCATTAAATATAAAGTTAGACTAAACCCCTACAAATGGATCTTTAGAATCACAACTACAAATTTTATAGGGTTGTTAGTCTCTCTTCATGATATCTATGTCGATCCCACTAAGATCAATGCTATTATCAACATGCCTATCCCTTGTTACATTCCAAATATTTGTACTTACCTTGAAAACATGGGTAAATAAGATGATTTATCTCTAAAATAGGTTATCATATCTATTCCATTAATTCAATTATAAAGTAAGGTCATGATTTTGAATGGATGGATCCTTGTCAAAAAGTGTTTGATAATATGAAAGAATATTTTCTTCATCCACCCTCTAAAAAATATCCTTTAATCTTATATACTTATTGCAAACCCATTTTAATTGGGGCAATGCTTACCCAAAAAGATGATACCAGAAGAGATTATGCCATCTATTCTATTAGTTGAGGTCTCATTGACTATGAAAAATGTTATACAAAAGTATAACATGATTGCCTCATTATATATTTTGCAACTAAAATGCTCATCATTATATGATTTATCAAATAACTTATGTTATTTTTCATTCCAATCCACTCTATCACTTATTATCTAAACAATTTCTCCATGGAGATGGAATTGGTAAATATATGGTCCTTCTATTGTAATTTTATCTCTACATTATCACACAAAAATTTATCAAATCATAAATCATTGCTTACTAACTCATAGTAATTCCTATACCTTCTACCAACCACCTTCAATATAGTCTTGTTGATGATAATAAACTCTATATTGAAGGTCTTAATCAGGATATATCTCTCAAATATTACTTCCATAATTTCACATTTGATCTTGAGGTAAGTAATCAAGAATATTACTCTATCCTTACTGATACTACTAGCTATAAAGTAGTCATAGAAAAAATTCTAGAAATTAATGTCAATTTACATGAGGATACTTGAAGCCTTTATTTTGATGGTGCCAAATGTCTTTAAGGAGTATGGTAGGTTGTATATTAACTCAAATTTGATGTCACTAACAGCATGTAAAAATAGGAAGCATTAATCTTAGGCATGAGAATAACACTTGATGTGGATATTACATATCTGCTTATTATGGAAAAATCCCAACTCATATGCTCACAAGTTATGGTGATTATCAATTGAAAATAAAAAAAACTTATTTCCAATCATAAAATAAAGCTTACTCTTTTCAAAAAATTCACCTCTTTTAGCATGGAGCCCTTCCTTAGAGATCAAAATTCTATCATTGATTCACTTGCTTCTTTAACATCTCTATTTCATCTACACCAAGTTCTTATTGATTCTACCTTTCTTATTCAAATAAGGAAGTCCCTATATTAAATAAAATAACAATATTCACTTATTTTCCATATTGATTCTATCACCATTTGACAAAGCCCATGATATAAAGACATCGTTTAATTCCTTTAGCATCAAACCTATCCTTCAAATATGGATTCTCGTGAAAAGACTTGAATTTGCAAAAAATCTTTCAAATATGTCTTTTTATATAACATCCTTTATTATAATAACACTAAAGGTACCCTAATATACTATTTTATTAAATAAGAGGTTCTTCCTCTCCTTGAAAAAACACATTGGGGAATTTGTGGTAGTCACTATAATGAACATGCTACAACATGCAAATCTTACATATGGGTTAATGTTGGCCTAATATTAGAAAGGATGCCATCAAATTCAATAAACAATGTAGTCATTACCAACTTCATGATGATCTAATCCATTCACCTCTAGTCAAAATGAAAAAATTAGAGTCTCCTTTCCTTTTTCAATGTGGGCATCATATCTCATAGGAAAACTACCTAGAGTCATTAAAACCAACACTATCATTACAACTATCAATTATTTTACCAAATGGGTAAAATCCATGCCTCTCATTAGTGTCACTAGAACCACCATATCTAAATTCATCCTCAATCAAATCATTTGTCATTTTGGAGTTCCCTATACTATTAGTTTAGATAATGGTGGTAACTTCAAAAATAAAGATGTGAAATAGCTCTATGCTAAATTCAAAATCAATCAAAAAATTTCCAAACACTACCATCCATAATGAAATGGCCAAGATGAGGCCATTAACAAAATTCTCAATAAAATCCTCCAAATTACAATCCATGAAACTTGTATGGATCGGCATATTTATCTATATCCTGCTCTTTGGGCCTATTGTACTATCATATATACTGCCATTAGGGTAACCCCATTCTCACTAGTAAATGGTTATAAATATGTCCTCCCATTATAATTTTATCTTCCCTCTCTTTGTATATCTCTTCATGGTATCTTAATTGATGAGGAATTACATGAAGCTCACATTTAAGATCTTGATCTTCTTGATGAACATTGCCTTTATGCTCTACAACACAACCACGAATACAAGGCTCACATCACCAAATAACATAATAAAATGTTTAAATTCCACACCTTCAACATTGGTGATATTTTTCTTAAATTAGACTCCACTCATGATAAAGAGGGAAAATATGCCCAAAAATGGCAAGGCCCTTATTTAGTCAAAGACATCCTTGGTCATAACACCTATCACTTTCAAACTAATGAAGGCCATATTTTCAAAGTTCCCACTAATGAACAATTTTTAAAGAAGTATTTTTCTTATATATTTCCCTTATTATCATGATTACTATATACTATCCTACTAACACTTTTTTTAGGATACCCACATGTGTCTCACCCTATAAAACAATTTCTCTTTCCACAAACTTTAGTTACTTATTTTGGTCCTTTGGTTTATCTTTTCTAATGAGTTGTATTGTAAAATCATGGATAGGTTGTGGTATTCCTCATTAAATCCTTTTTTTCTCATGATTTCCTTAAATTCTAATGATTTTTTCACCTCTTGGGTTTTTCTTTTGTTATTTTTAGTGTAAGACCATGGATAGAACCTAGCCTTCCTCACAAATATCATATTTTATTTTTCACATGATTTGTGCACCCTCTTGGGTTTGTATTTTATGATTTTTAGTGTAATACCATGGATAGGACTAATCCTTTTTCATAAAATCACCACCTTTAATTTAGTGTTCCTTTTCTATAATGTATTTTCAATGGTTATAAGTTTTTCATCCTTTGTTATCATATTTGGCTTTTGCTTCTTTTATAGATAAAATTTGCACGCCAATAAAGTGTTAGCATGTCTTCATACACTTTTATCATTATTATGATATGGAATAATGCATACCTATCATTATATCTCTTTTTTACCTCTATTACATTTTTTACAATTTGAGGTGATTCAAATTATTTCACGTTTTATTCCTCTTGATTTCTTGTCCTTTCATTCCAATCTATATAAAATAAGGTCAAAGTCAGGATAACACTTTTATTTCACTTGAATTAAGAACATTCTTAGGCACCATGCTCTCTAAGTTCTCTTTCTTAGCAATCAATTCCAAAGTGTTTCAAATGGTATTCATCTTTAGCACCCATGTTTGGTTCTCTGAACCCATATGGATGAGAAATATAAAAGAGACATAAAATTGAAAAGCCAAACAATTTAAATAAATGCAATGATATAAAAGGTAACATACAAATATCAAAATTCATATCACACTAAAAGACATGATTCATAGCACATCTCCTTTTTCTAATCGAATCTCAAATTCCATTGTTGGCATTATGATAGATTCAAGGTCCATTGGGGTGTGGTAGGCTAGTTGATTTGAAGAGGAGAATTCAAAAAACTCTATCAAGATACCTACTTTCTCATGCAAGTACCCAATTTTTGTAGTATATTGATGGATCTATAAGGGGTCATGAGGAATAGGGAACACATTGTGGGAAGGTATGTTCATTTTTATTTTCATGCATATAGACCTAATGGGATGATATTCATATATCATTTACTGACCTAAGATCTGTGTGCTTAGAAGTTATTCAAAGTCCTTAATGTTGAAAGTCCACTTATTTTGACAAAGCTAGTTTAAGTGTCTTAAATTTGATAAATAGTTTCTTTACCTTGATATTACCCTCATTTTCCCCTCCACCCATTTCATTTCCCCCTTGATAGGCAAGTGTGATTCTAAATCTATTTTCCCTCTTCTTTCCATCTTAAAAACATTCTTAACTACTTTATTTTAGTTTTATCTATCCTTTGGAAAAAAAATATGTTTGAGTGACTATGGATTACTCTCTTTACACCATGACTTTTTATTTCTATAATTACCTTGATTTTTTTTACCATTTTTGACTTTTGTACTTTGTTTTTTTAAACACCTAAGTCTTTTTATACTTTTTAATACTTTTTACATTATTGAGTGAGGTTGTATTGTTAATTTTCACTCACTAATGTTGTTTTCCCTATCCTACATCACTTTTTCCATTGATGTTTGATTACCATTTTTGACATGTATCCTTGATTTGACTTGGTGAGTATGCTTTTCTTACTCAAGGTTTACTTGTTTTTTTTCAGTCTTTAGTAGCCTTGGATTTTTAGTTAGTTGATTTACTCTAAAATTTTGACCTAGTCATTTGGTCCTGACTTAACATTTGTAACCCAAACTTGCCAAATTTCCATGTATGTCTCATCTACACTACATTAGTTATCTTGTCTTTCATGTGTTTATTTATTTTTGCTCTTTAGTTTTTTATACTTGGGTTTATCCAAAGTAGTGTCTATACTATCCATGATCAGAACTACAAACACAATAGACAACCATGCAATAATAAAGGTAGGTTAAGGTACGCATAGATTAATTTTATCTTTAATTATTTAAATTTTTAGCCATTTAATTCTATCTAATTTATGCTTTAAAATATTATAATTTATTTAGTTTTAGTGTTGTATGTTGTTATGTTTGTTTATTAAAGAACCATCCTTTATTGCACCTGAGTGACATGTGATAAGATTTGACTAGGGCATATGTATACATAATATGTTAAAATTTTATCAATTATTGATGTTTTCTATCTTAAATGAACCCATCGAGTCTTAATCTCTCTAAGTGGATGTCATAAGGGGTGCACCAAGAAAGGGGTAGGTAGACCATTGGTACTCTATAGTATTGGTTTCCCTGATACCACCACTTCATATCAATATAACCTTATCATGATATGTCCTTATCATGCATGATTAGCTCTACATTAGTAGGGCATCTTGATATATAGATTCTATATGATTATTTTATGGTATGCAACTTTGTAGCTCAGATTTTACATTATGTCTTGATTATCTCTTGTAACAAATGGTATTTTGTTAGTAACAACACTAAAAGATATGTAATCATTAACATCATAATAAGTAACTTATTGATTATACATAGAATTAACTAAGTCATGTTCATTAAATAAATAAGCAGGGCTCTCATATTTCATAGGGAGATTTATTTGGGTGAAGGCTTAGGGAAATTCTTGGTAATAAGACACACATTGGTCTATGGACTAACTTGCAAGCATACAACTCAAATGATTTTGGGGTGAAATACCTTAAGTCATTAACTATTGATATACATTGGTAACCTCTCGGTAGATCGATGCTACTGAGATGAGAGTAGAACGGTTTATCTTAATGAACATCAAGGTTAGAGGATTAATACATGGAGATACAACTTGATTACTACATCCTCTATTTATAATAAATGATCCCTCTACCTAATGTATAGTTGATGAAATCTATGATTGAATACTTTAGCTACCTCATTAGGATCTTGAAAGACTATGGTAAATTTGTAGAATAAAATAGAAGGGTCAATAAGAATAATAAAATAGTTAAGGAATAGGTTATCAAAGATGGTCCATGTCATGATGCACCTTTTTAATAGAATACGATACAAATAATAAATAGTTTAATCAAAATAAAAGGGTAATAATCAATATGCCACATCCTCATGTTGACTGTTCTTCCTAATAAGGGATTCTCTAAAAGCTTGGATGTGATCCTCAATAGTTTAACTCCCACTATGGATATACTTTGGATAAAATTTGTGGGGGTTCTTTATAAAATCATGGAAAGTCCTTAAAATACTTACAAGATAAATATGTGCACCTAGCTATACCAAGGCCATAAGTGAATATCAGGGTCAATTTTCTAGTATGGAAGGAACTAGGAATCTTAACTAGATAAAAGTATCTAAATTTATCTAAACAAATGAAATAAATTGGAATATCCTAATGTAAAATCTTAGCTACAATCTATTTATGGTTGCTTTTACATGGAAACAATAACTTCTTAGGATTAGGTTTACCCCAACCTCTCTTAAAAGTAAATCTATTTATGGTTGCTTTTACATGGAAATAATAACTTCTTAGGAGAGAGAGAGAGAGAGAGAGAGAGAGAGAGAGAGAGAGAGAGAGAGAGAGAGAGAGATCACCCCAATGTTTCTTCTTATTGGGTCTTGGTAGCCATACAACCTCAGTTGGAGGTTGCAACTTCAAACACAAATGAGCCTTAGGGATATTTTAGTTATCATAGGTATTTATATAGTTAACATACCCTTTTCCTATGAGAATCAGCATATATATATATGGAATATAAATGTAACTTATTCAAACAAGTTTATTGCATGCCTAAATATAATAGTGCAACAAAAATAATAAACAAAGAGCATGTAGTAAAGATAAACATTAATTTTAGGTTGAAACTTAGAAACTAAAATAAATTAAAATAACACTCTAATAGACATGGGAAAAAGAGATAAGGGAAGGGATACAAGAGAATAAGCACCCACTTTCTAATGGTATCCAACTTGATTACGATGAGTAGATAAATCCTTGTATAGACTAGTCCTTAGTTGAGTCAAACCTAGCATAACTCTAAGGATGGTGTAAGAGTATATAGAATAGAGTAGTACAGCCAATGAGGAAAAAAGAGTCACCATATACATGTGTATACCTATTATAACAACTAACAAA
This sequence comes from Torreya grandis, assembly GCA_037957365.1. Taxonomy (NCBI): domain Eukaryota; kingdom Viridiplantae; phylum Streptophyta; class Pinopsida; order Cupressales; family Taxaceae; genus Torreya; species Torreya grandis. The sequence goes on from JARHVA010004061.1 coordinate 1,502,740, forward strand.
TCTCTTACATAAAGATGTTTTAGGGAAGGATAAATTAAATCCATCAAATGCCCAATGACTTACAAATTTTTCTTTCAAACAACCTAAACTCAAAAAATGATCCATATAGGCATATTATCCTTTAATATTAAAAAGAATCACTTAAGTATAATTATCTTATTCCTAAAAAATACCATCCCCTATTACAACTCAATAACTAATATTATATAGGCATGTAGGCATGAAGAGTTTTAAAACAACCCAAATTTCTCACTAGTGGGGTATTTATAATTATGGAGGTAATGTAGTTAAGCAGGAGACTTGAGATATCTAACAGATTAAAGGCATGTCCAAAATTTATACAACCAAATTAGGCCTCAATGAGATTAACTTTATATTTTATGCTCTATGCTTAATCCCAAGGTAGACTTCATGCTCCTTAATTACATTCCACTCATGATTTTTGTTTCTTCCTCAACCATTTTTCCATTCAGTACCAGTCCATAATTGATTCTATGAATCAATATGAATGGACAATTGAATCTTAGATTTTGACACTTTTGATGAGTAGACAAGTCATCAATCTTATTTTCATGATTTCCAATGTGTATTTAGTTATAAAAGGTACCTAACACATGGATTATTTTCATTTGTGTGGGCTGTTAAGCTCTCATCCCCTTCACTACCATTTGTCACTTTTATGGTCCTTTAGGCTTTTGCCTTTGCTACCATAAATGGGCTTGCATCTAGGATGATAGGCTCTAGGATATCTCCATATGGAATAATCATATTAAACCACTCTCTTGGGTATTTGACATCACCCTTGGCCTACAAGGAAATACCCAGGTTAATAGGGCAATAGGATTATGCCACATACCATCATCCCACTAATAAGATAACCCAAAGGATTTGTATATGTATGTATATTCTTGGGATAGTAGAGAAGTGAGATTATGACACATGGAATCATCCTGATAACCCATTAGTCTACTATCTCAAAATACTTTAGTAGAATTTTGAATAATCGACTAAATATTTTAAAGCAATAGAAAAGTGTTGCATCTCCCTAGGCAACTTTTGATGAAATTAACTAAGGGATAAAAGTCTTTTTAAAACTAGTTAGAGTTATCAAGAGATGTGGAAAGGTGCCACATGGGTTTGGGAGATTTTATGAAATCATCTAACTACCAAAAGTCCCTTTTATGTGGGTTGGATTTATTGAGAGTTGTGGGAAGATGACATGTGGCTCTAGAAAGCATCAAAACACCTGTGAGCATAATAGAAAGAAACCCAATCAGCAAATCAATTAAAAAAATGACTAGAGAAATTCAAACTAAAATGAATAAGTTTGAAGCCAAAAAAGGTACTATGTATAAAATGAATCAATGTAAAGACTTAGCTCATTATGTTTGATTTAAAATCAAATTCTATCCATTTACATGAAAAGTGACAAAGTTAAGAGGCAAAATTTTATAAACATTTAGTCATTCTAAACTAGAAGGAAATAGAAATGGATAAAATCACGTAGGAAAATGAGCAATAAACTCTAAAAAAGTTATATAATTTTCATAACGCAAGGTGAAATATCCAAAAAAGAAGCTTTAAAATGTGTTTTAAACATAATTAAACAAGTAGACTATGACTTTTCAAATTGATGCAAATTTAGATAATAAAATTGAAGCTGCCTATAATGTGAATTTACATGATGAGTGTTTTATAATTTAGAGTTAATTTATTGGCTTGGATATAACAATGAATCACATTCACATTTAATTATTTGAATATATCATAATGGACTCCCATTAAGGTTAATTCAAACAAGCAACACAAACTCCTAGAAAGTATAACATCATACTTGAAATCAAAAGAGGATTCCCATTTTTAAACTAAAAATGGGGCATGTTTTTTTATATGAAAAAAATACCATTAGAGATTTACATTTAGGATATTGATATATGAAATTCCTACCTTTAATCTTATTTGTATTAATAAGTAAATTCAACAATACATTTGAAAAATCACATGTATTGTTTAAATAAATATCTATCATGGTGGCTGAGGGATAAAAATGTTTCAATAGGATGGAAGTCACTTATTTTAAATATACATATAATGGTTCACATTTAGTGTGTTAATAAACCAAATCTAATAAATTTTGCATGTTGGTTTCATTTTTAATGTGAAACTTGGGTATAAGAATAAATAAATTCAACAATACATGTGAACCATTGTAGGAATAGTGAAAATAGGTGAAAATCATAGTGAATGATGTATGAAAAATCTTAACTAGGATTAATAACACTTATTTTTCACTATGGATACAATGGTGCACATTTAGAGTGTCAATCACCAATCTAAGAACCTTCGCAAGGTAAATTCATTCTGAATGTGAAACCTACATCTACCAACAAATAAATTGAACAAAATATGTGAACCATTATATTAACAATTCAATTAGGTGTGAATCATATTGGATTAAGGATGAAATTTATTTAAATAGGATGATTTAATTTATTTATTTTTATGTTTACAATGGTTCACATTATACTAGGTGTCTACTTATTCTACTAACAATGAAATTCAACAATACATGTGAACCATTGTATGCATATCTAAAATAGGTTTCAACATGTTTGCATATATTTTTAATATAACTAAAATTGTTCACATTTAGATTGTGTTTACACCCACTTTAAAATATTAACACTTATTTTAAGTATTTCTTTAGATGGTTCACATATATTTTTTAATTTTTTGTTGATAATCTAAACTTCACATTGAAAATTAATATAAACTATGAAATTTATTAGAGTAGGAGGATACCCACACTAAATTATACCCATTTTAGGCATATTAAAAATAAGTGTCAATGATCCAATTTAAGTGTTTAAATCCATCAACCATAATGATCTAGACCCATTTCACTATGACTTGAATGTGAACCATTACATACATAGTGCAAATAACTGTCAATCATTATATTTTTCTCTAACTCAACCAGGTTCAAGAATTTATAAATATATAGTTAAAATTTGAAACCATGAAATTAAATTCCATTTTCAAAAAAATATGATTTTTATTTCAAATAAAAAAGTGAAACTTGAAAAAATATCACCAAACAAAAAACATAACAATATAAACAAACATTTTAGTGAAAGGTGAAAAAACCCAAAGGAGGTGGATCACAAACATATTGATAAGAATTTAAAAGGGACATATTCAATGAAGATGAAACACAAATTGTAGGCATTATTAAAATAGGTTTCAATTATAGTGGATGAGGGATGTGTAATCTTAAATAGGATGACTTACACTTATTTTGAACTATGCCTATTATGGTTCACATCTAGAGTGGATAGTCACCCACTCTAAGAACTTTCATAAGCTAGATTATTTTGAATGTGAAACCTAGGTATACTTAGAAATATACTCAACAATACATGTGAACCATTGTATGCATATTTAAATTAGGTGTGAATCAATTATGGATGAGGGCTAAAAATTATTCAAATAGGACAATTAACATGTATTTTAACTATATACACAATGGTTCACATTTAGAGTGGGAATATAACTACTCTAATAACTTTCATTAGGTTGAATTCATTTTGAATGTTAATCCTTTTTCCTCCAACAATGACATTAAATGATACATGTGAACCATTTCATGCATAATGAAAATCAATGTAAATCTATTTAAATCCACTATCCACTATGATTTACATAGTCACCCACTCTAAGATATTTCTTAGGATGGATTCATTTTAAATAAAAATCTTAGGTGTTAGGTCTAAAAACAACTGAATTTAACAATACATGTAATCCATTTATGACATAGTGTAAATATGATGAGTGAATTATTTTTTACCATGCTCAAAATCATTCTCATGGTTTAATTTAGAATATAAATAATTTTTATTTGCTACCCACTCTAAGATATATTTTACAAGATGGATTAATTTAAAATGAAAATATATGTATTAGGTCTAACAATACATATAAGTTAAACCTTCTTTAACTATAAGAAAAATGGTTTACATTTATTGTGGGCATCTACCCACTCTAATAGCATCCACATTTTGAACTCATTTTTATGTTAAGAAACCTACATTTAAAAAAGTATATAAATAATACATGTAGTTCATTACTTACACCATTTTAATAGTTTTGGTAAGATTGCTTTCATAATACATGTAATGGATATAATTTAATGTGGGTTCCTTCCCACAATAAGATTTTTTTTTTGATGGATTCATTTATACTATAAATCTTAGGTATTAGGTATAAAAATAAATAAATAAAACAATACATGTACAATAGTTCACATTTAATGTAAATGGCCACCTCCTCTAAATAGATTGAAAAATATTCAAACTATGATCATAATTATTCACATGTATTATAGTATATATTTATTGGTTGATATAAGCTAAACATTCTAAATGAATATAACCTTACAATTTTCATGGAGTGGGTGTCCACCCAGTCTAAGTGTGAACAATTGAAGGAATAATGAAAAATAAACATCAAGCATCCTATTGATGCATTTACATCCCTCATCCACTATGATTGACACTTATTTTCACCCTAACTATAGTGGCTCACTTTTAAAGTGGTAAGTTAGCTCCTTTAAATATATTGAAAAATAATAAACTATGATTGACACTTATTTTCACCATGCCTAAAATAGTTTAGTTTTGAGTGGGAAGTCATCTCCTCTAAATATACTGCACATGTATCATTGTATATATTTTTTGGTAGATCTAAGCTTCACAATAAAAATGAATCCAATATATAAAAGTTCATAGATTAGGCAATGCCCACTATAAGTGTAAATAATTGTAAGCATAGCAAAAAAAAATGTCAATCATCCTATTGAGGGATTTACATCCCTCATCCACTTTGATTGGTAGTTATTTTCACCATGCATATAATGGTTCACATTTAGAACATGCACCCACCCATCTAAACAATTTGAAAACAATTAAAACTATTAAAACAATGGAGCACATGCATTATTGTATATATTTATTGGTATATCTAAGCTTCACATTCTAAATGAATTTGACTTATGAGATTTCACAGAGTGGGTGTCTACCAACTCTAAATGTGAATAGTTTTAAGCATAATTAAAATTCAGTGTAAATAATCATATTGATGCATTTACATCCCACATACACTATGATTGACACTTATTTTCACCATGAATATAATTATTCCCATTTAGAGTGGGCAATACGATCCTCTAAATATATTAATATTTAAAATGTGACTATAATGATGCATATATATTGTTTTATATCTTTGTTGATAGATTTAAGCTTCACATTTGAAAGAAATCCAACCTATGAATGTTCATAGAGTGTGCAATTACCCACTTTAAATGGTAAAAATTACAATAATAGTGAAAAATAAATGTTAATTTTCTTATTGATACATTTACATCCCTCATCCACTATGATTTAAAATTATTTTCATCATTCCTATAATTATTCACATATTATGGGAAACCACCACCTCTAAACAAATTAAAAAATATTTAAATTATGATTGCAATGGTGGACATGTATTATTGTATATCTTTATTGGTATATCTAAGCTTCACATTCAAAATGAATCCAACTTAAGAAAGTTAATGGAGTGGATGACCACCCAATTTAAATGTGAATAATTTTAATACTTATAAAAAATAATTTCCAATCATTCTATTGATGAATTTACCTCCCACATAAATTATAATTGACACATATTTTCACCATGCCTGTAATGGTTCACATTTAGAGTGATTAACTTACCCCTATAAATAGATTGACAAATATTCAAACTATGATGATAATTTTATTATTGTATATATTTTTTGGTGTATCTATGCTTCAAATTTGAAATAAATCCAATCTAAAAAAATTAAAATATGTGGTAGTCATTACTCTAAATGTGACAAATTGTAGACATAGTGAAAAAATAAGGGTTAATCATCCTATTGATGTATTTACATCCCTCATCTAGTATAACTGACACATATTTTTGCTATGACTCCAATGGTTCACATTTAGAGTGTACGACCACCCCTATAAATAGTTTGAAAAATATTCAAACAATGGCTATAATGGTTCACATGTATTATTGTATATACTTATTGGTATATCTAAGATTCACATTTGAAATGAATCTAACATGTGAAAGTTCATAGAGTGGTCATTTACCCATTCTAAATGTGAAGAATTATAGGAATAGTGAAAACTAAATGTCAATTTCCCTATTGATTAATTTACGTCCCTAATCCACTATGCTTGACACATATTTTCACTATGCATTCAATGGTTTACATTTATAATGTGTGGTTACCTCATCTAAAAATATTGATAAATATTCTAGCTATGACTATAATGGTGCATACATCATCCACTACAATTTACACCCCTTCTAAATTGATTGATAGATATATAAATTATGAGTATAATGGTTCACATGCATTGTTAAGTTCATTTTTTGTTATATTTAAGACATGAGATTTATACTTCAAATTAATCCATCTTAAAAATCTCTTGGAGTTAGTGGTTACTAACTCTAAATTATAACTATTTCAATTATACATAAAATAATCATACTTGTCATATTGAAATAATGCAAAAAAGTGTCATGATTCACACTCTAACTAAGAATAGTTTTATACATAGTGAAAATAAGTTTCAATCATCCTATTTATTCATTTGTATCATTCATCCACTAAAAATGACAATTATTTGCACTATTCCTATAAATGTTTAATTCTAGAGTGGGTGGCTTTCACCTCTAAATAGATTCACAAATATATACGTTATAAATGTGATGATGAACATTTATTTATGGATTTAATATTTTTTTATGTAATACCTAAGTTTATAGGTTGTTTACTCTTAATGATAACAATTACAAGCTTAGTAAAATAAATCTCACTTGTCCTATTTTCACTATAACCTAGAAGTAATATATGTATTATTATATATAGTTGTTGTTAGACCTAACACCTAAGATTTACATTAAAAATGAATCCATCCCCAAAAATATCTTAGACCTGATAATCTTCAACTCACCTACATTTAATATTCATGTAATGGTTCACATCTTTACTTTCATTGTTTATATATTTAAGATTCACATTCAAAATGAATCCAACCTACGAATGATAAAAATGTTCATATATTGGGAGACCATCCACTCTCATTATAAGTATTGTTGGCTTAGTTTAAAAAAACATAAACAATACATATAAGCCATTACTTATAGCATTTAAATAATAATACAACATTATTTTAATTATGCCTATAGTGGCTATAATTTAGAGTGGGAAGTTGTACATAGTAAGAGCTTTCTCAAGATGGATTCATTTAAAATATAAAATATAAAATATTAGATATAATAATAAATAAATTTCACAATATGTGTGTACCCTTGTAGTCATAGTATATACATGTGTCAATCTATTTGAATGGGAGCTTCCCACTTAAAATGTGAAATATTATAGACATAGTGAAAATAGTTACCAATAGTACATGAATGAGGGATGTAAATGATGTAATAATATGATATAAAAAAAGGTTTCACTATATCTATAATAGTTCACAATTAGAGTCTAGTTGATCCATCTAATTTGATTAACACATATCTACACCATGATTATAGTGGTGCATATGTATTGTTGAATTTATTTTTTATTAACCTATGATCTAATCCTTATATTATAAATGAATATATCCTTGAAAATATCTTAGAGTGGGTGGTCTCCCTTTATTAATGAGAATGATTTTAATCTTGATGAAACTAATATTACTCATGTCTAATTTACATTATGTCTTAAATGACTTACATGTATTATTAAATTTAATTGTTGTTAGATACAACACCTAATATTAATATTTAATTAATATGAATAAAATTAGTTCTCAATCATATGTTCATAAGTGGTGTAAATTATTTAATTATATGATTGAAAAAAATTTCACTATGCTTGTAATAGTTTATATTTAGAGTGGACAATCACTCCCTCTAAATAAATTTATGGATATATACACTATTATTATAGTCATGCACATGTGTTATTGAATTTATTTATTTTTATACTTGCAACTAAATTTTTATATTCTAAATTAATCTATCTCAAAAATCCTAGAATGGGTAGTCACCCACTCTTAATGATAATGATTTAAATCTTGGCAAAAAAAATCTCAATTATCTAATTTATATTATGTCTTAAATAGATTACATGTATTGTTTAATTTATTTATTTTTATATGTAACACATAATATTTATATTAATATTAGGAGGTGATGGAGAGAGGAGGCAATATTTTTTTTAATAGAGATTCAGAGAGGGAGAGAGGCAATGGGGATTGAGAAGATCAACATGTAGGAGTTAGAGACATTGTGGGAACTTTGGTTAGTAAAATTAATTATCTATAAAATATAAATCAAATAAAAGAGGGACCCTTAGGTAAGCATGTTAGAGAAAGCCCTGACAAGTTGACAGTTAATGATTTGAAGGTGGATTTTCAAGGTAAGTTTCCCTCAGCCTTCAGATTTAGAAAAAAAATTAAATCAAAGAGAAATACTACCAGTTGAGTAACTAAAAATATATAAATATTCCATGTATTTTCCCATCAAATTAACTAATTATTTGATACAATATAGTCATTTAGAATGGAGTGTGTTCTTGTTGGAAAAATTTTGGTGTTAGACCCAACATTGATAATTTTAGGTAGTGGTCCATAAGGAAATGGAATCCTAAGGGGAATATGGATATGTTTCTTATGACTAATGGGTTATTATATATTCACCTAAATATTAATGAGGATTTTTCCTATATTCTTGTTTGATCTCCTTAGTTTGTATGATGAGCTATACTATTTCTAAAGAAATGGTAGACTAATCTTGATCTAAGAAAGAAAAACATTAATGTAATGCTAGTTTGGTTTAGATTTACAAGTCTCCCTATTAAACTATGGGATGAGGATATTTTTATTAGCATTTCAAATACATTTGGTTATTTAATTACCTTTGGTGTTGCTAAAAATTCAAGATCGAGACTTGTCAATGTTTGATTTTATGTCAATGCCTTTATAGATCAAGATATTCCCTCTTTATTACTCGTACATACCTCAAAAATGGAAAGGTGAAAAATAATAGATTATGAAAACTCTACTTTAATCTACTCTAAATGTAAAAAATTGGGCCATAATGTAAAGTTATGTCCATCTGAGTCCAAACTCAAAATTTTGGCAAAGAAAAACTATGAAGAAATAAGATAATGGCTTAGCAAAGGGAAATGAGTGAAGTGTTGTTAAAAATAAGAAGGATTAAAATAATGAATTTAGAGGAAGCAAGGGAGAAATTTACATCTTAGAATCTTTGGAAGGAATTTGGTGAAATATTTCCCATGAGCTTTGAATAAATGTCTAAACTTTGCTAAGAATATTGTTATTACTATTAGTGTGGAAGATATCCCAAGTATTATCCTAAATTTTAGATCTAAGGATGAACCTTTAGTAATTATGCCATTTCAAGGAGGAGATATCAAGGAAGGTACTTTGGTGATATAGGAACCCTAAGCCTTGGAATGGGGTACTTGTGATGTGGTTAGTTTTATATAAACCATATCTATATAATATTAGTTCAAATCTCCTCTACCCACAAAAAATTTTGATTGTCTATAATATTTGGAACAAGACTCTCTGTTAGACGTAGTTTTAGGAGTAAAAAAGTAGGCAGACTATCTTTGGTCAATGTGAAAAGTTAGGGGACCAAGGAAAATTATTTCCTTTCCCCCCTAATAAATAATTTGCAGTCAATGTGAAGGCAAATGGGATGGATATAATGGTGAAATATCCAAAATAGGGAGATAATGGAAAAGGAATAAATATTCATCTAATGGTAACTAGAAAATGGGGAAGTGCCCAATTTTAACTTCTTTAAAATATAGTAGACTTACCAAGAAGGAAATTCTTAAAAAGATGACATAAGGGGATATAACAGATGGTTTTCAATTTTTTATTTCCTATAAAGGTGGAAAAACATCTAAAAAAGAGATAAATGAAGGTGTTAACATAGAACATTAGATGGATGAGTAGTTCCATCAAACATGATCTTTAAGGACATTAGAATCAGTCATAATCTAGATGTTTTGGAAATTCAAGAATTAAAATTGGATGAGATATATTTTGAGGAGAAGAAATATATTTTTGAAAAGAATCAAATGTAGTTTATATTAGTTATATTGGTTCTTTGGGAGGTTTTATCACCTTCTATAATGGTAAGTATATTGATGGATAACTTATTAGTAAGTTCATGCATTATTTATCAATAATTTTTACTGACAAGGATGATGGATTTATGTGGGTTTTCTCAAATTCCCTAAATTCTATTGTAGCAAGAATAAATTTGTGGGAGGAATTGATCAATTTTAGAAAGAATATCAAGGACATTCCTTGGGCACTAGTTGGAGACTTCAATACACCATTATATCCTAGGGAGAAAAATGGATGAAGTATAGCTCATTTGGATAGTATGGATGACTTGGTTCTCTTCATATTATAATGTGTATTTATTGATTTCAAATTAAGAGGACCCCCATTAACTTGGTAGAATAGGAGGATGGGTGAAAATTTAATTCAAGTTAAGCTTGACATGGCATTGTTATCTTTAGACTAGATTTCTATAAAGCTTTTTTATTGGATTCAATCCTTAGGATAGGATCTATTCATAATCCCTTGAATCTAATTTTTGAAGAAAAATATAAAAAATAAATAATCCCTTTTCATATGGATCACATGTGGTTCAAACATCTAGATATAAAGGATAAGATTAATTAAATGGTGCAATGTCATTATAGATGGCTCACCTATGTTTTGTCTAGTTACTAAATTGAAGATAATCAAGAGAAAATAAGATAATGGAATAAATATGTATTTGAAAACGTCTTCATACAAAATAAAGATTTAATAGAATAACTATCTAGGTTAAAGGATTCAACAACCTTTAATGGATATGATTCTCAAACCAATTAAAAGTAAAATCAATTGATTTATGAATATAATGAAGTGGTTTCAAGGGAAAAGTGCTTGTGGATGTAGTAATATAGAGTAATTAGGTTAAACTAAGTGGATAACAATACCAAATTTTTACATAAGAAAACTTTGAAACATAGAGTACACAGCCAAATCAAGCATATCATAAATTCAGAGGGGGTTATTTTCTTTGATAAGGATTTCATAAATAAATAAAATATTAATTTCTTAAATAATTTGTTTGCAAAGAATCCCAAAATAAATTAAAAATAGGAATAAGAGATATTATGTGAAATATTGAATCCTATCACTCATGAAGATAATATTATACTTACAAGCCCTACCTCAATTAATGAATTGAGGTCAATGGTTTTTATTTTAAACAAGAACAAGGCTCTAGGACAAGATGAATATCCCATTGTTTTGGGATATCATATAAAAAGATGTGGTTGATGTAATAAATGAATATATCTCTTTAGGGAAAATATTGAAAGAGATGAATAATATTTTCATTGTGATAATTTCTAAAAAAGAGGGATATTCTAACTTTGCTAATTTCCATCACATTAGCCTTTACAATGTAGTCTATAAGATATTTAGGAAGGTTTTTTATTTGAAGAATGAAAATTTTATTAGATAAAATTATTGGCTACCATTAGGGAGGTTTTGTTCCTCATAGAAAAATTCAATAGGGCATCATAGTAGTTTATGAAACCATTCATTCTATGGAAAGAATCAAGTTAGTATGGTGTTAAAAATAGATATGAAAAAAGCTTATGATAGGATTTATTGGATATTTTTGGGCAAGGTTCTTTTGTAATTTGGTTTTATGAAATATTTTAGACAACTAATTAGAACATGCATATCCAAAATTATTTTTTATATTCTTTTAAATGGAATACCAAAAGGATTTTTTAAAATCAAAGGGGTTATTATGAAGTGAGACCCTCTATCTCCCTTACTCTTCACAATAATGGTAGAATCCTTAAGTAGATTTGTATTGGAAGTTATTAGAGAAGGTGAGATAAAGGGGTGTATACCTACATACAATTTTGAGCCATCTCTTCACCAATAGTTTGTTACTGATACCATTATTATAGTAGAGGCATCTATTAGGGAGGATAGGGAAATGACAAGGATCATTTTGAATTATGAAGTAAATTCTCATCATAAAATTAGTTTTGAGAAAATTTCATTATTTTTTTAATTACTCATTTGGTGATGTAAAATGGAATAACTTATATTTTGATATGCCAAATGAAATAATTACCCTCCTAATACCTAAGCATACCCCTTTTATTACAAAACTAACCCCCTTAGATTAAAATCCTCTCTTGGAGATATTTTAGTAAAAACTACTAGAATGGAAGGGTAAATTTATTTTTCTAGGTGGTAAATTCATCTCATTAAAAATACTATGCAAAGTCTCCCAATTTACTTTATGTCATTATTTAAAGTCCCAATAATCATTCTAGAAAAGCTTGAGAAATTTTAGAGGAGATTTATTTGAATAGGCACAGAGGAAAAGAATAAGTGTTTGTTTGTTACTTGGGAAATAGTTTGTTCTCCAAGTAGTTATGGAGGTTTGTGTTTAAGGAGATTAAACTAGATGAATCAAGCTCTGATTACTAGATTGGCCTAGATATTCATCACCTATACAAATTATTGGTCAATGATTCTTTAGGATATGTATTTGGAATCTAGGGAGTTGCTTACCTTCTTGAAAGATGATAAATTTATTATAGGTTCTTGTTTTTATAATTTCTTGGCTTATAGCAAAGAGACTATTTTAAAATAAGGCAAATGGAAAATAGGTGATGGAAAATAATTAAATTTTTGGGATGATATTTGGTTATTAGATACACCACTCATGTCTATGTAACTTTAGTCTTAATTTGGATTTGAGATACAACATATTCATGGTAACAAATTACATGAATATTTTGAAATTAATGAGGGTATTAGATGGTGGAAATCACTGAACACTGATAAGATCCCTTAAGAGGCCAAGGACATTATAGAGGATATAATGGCTTTGATAAATTATTATCATATTACTCAATTAGTAAAAGAAGATGAATTCATATGGAAAGATTATTTTGGAGGAGAGTAAAGTACCAGTTTAGGGTATAAGCTAATCTCGTAATCCCCCATATAATAAGTCCCATTGATAAAGATTTGAGATAAGAATCTTATTCCCTAATTGAATATATTTTTATGGATTTTTGTGCAAAAAAATATTATGATGATTGACAATATTAGGAAAATAGGTATGGTTTTGATAAATATATATACTCTTTTTAAGATTATTATGAGTCAGTTTCCCATCTACTAATTTATTATCCCTTCACCTTTAAAGTTTGGAGCTTCTTTTTTTTTATAAATAAATTATGTCCGTCTAAAATCAATGTTAGAACTATGGATGGATTGGATTCCTCCCTTCCATAAGGAGATTATTAAAAAAATATGGCATTTTTGTGTCATATTTATTGGGGTATATGGAAAGAGATGAACAACAAGATTTTTAGAGGTAAGGAACTACCAAGTAAAGTAGTAGTTAATAAGATTAAGGTAAAAATTATAGAAAACTTAATGTCTATGCTATCAATTAAACCCAAAGGAATTAATGAAGATGGTGAAATCATTTCCAACAACTGGTAGATTGAAGTACAAAGTGGGAATATATAGGCTCCTAGAGTTGAAGCCATAAAACTTGTCAAATGGAGAGCCCCTTGTTTAGGATAGGTAAACATTAAGGGATGATAAAGGAAATTTTATAGATGAATCTATAGGTTTTGTGATCACTTAGACTAATCATTGGTTTGAAGCCTTAGTATCCTTATGGGAACTGAGAGTGGCTAAAGAGATAATGATAAATAGGATTGTTAGTGAAGGTGGTTCTCTTAATATAATCAATTATTTGTCTAAGAAGAATGTGTCTAGTTGTATCATAAAACATATCATTGAAGAAGCTATCATTTTAATTGAGTCATTCTAGGAAGTTGTCATTCAAAATGTGTATAGAGAGGGGAGCATATAGCTTTCTAGTTTATAAATGAAGGGGTGGTACTTCAAGACATGAGGAGGTAGACCTTTAAGGAAGATTAAGTTGCTTCAATATGTTAAAGAATATAAATGGAATTATTCCCAAGTAATGGATAGATGGGGGATTTTTATAATCATTTAGTTTTAACTATTATAATGTGGGGAGTCATTTATAACACAATCATAGAAGGGGCATGTAGAAAGATGTGGTTAATTATTAATAATTGGAATAAAAGGTTTTACTTGTGTGAATAAGTTATTTAAGTTAAATTAGATCACTTAATTTATGTATATGAAAAGGAATTGGGTGAATAAGTAATAATTTATAGTCAAATCTAAGATAACATAATTATCTTACAATGGTGAGATGAAAACTGAGGAGGATTGAGACGATTGTCTAAAATAAAATGGTGAAGTATGGGATCTTTTACAGGTTGGGGGCATGGAAAATTTCATGCAAAGAGTGGATGGGTATGACAAATATATTTTAGATGAATTTTTAAATAAAAATAACATTATATATGTGGTTTTTAGTTTAGACTTAGTGGAGTTAATGAAAGAGTTCATTCCTTAGGTGACTAGACTCCTAATAGAGGTTACAAAAAATTTCAAGTCAAGTAGAAATTTCAAGGAAGATAAAAACAAGTTTTTACAACAAGGGGAAGTGTTATACCCACTACATAATGGTTTTGACTAGGAGACATTTCCCTAGTCATACGATTAAATCATCAAATAGGTCATGCTCTATATCACTCTTAAAGGTAAGAGAAATGTTGTCCATTGGCCTCATTTAATATTTTTAAATTATTTTAAGCATCAATTCCCTTTGAGTTTGAAACTTTATGTTCTAATTTATCTTGAGATCTCAATTTTTGATGAAAAACATGGAAATAAATGTGAGCCCCTACATCATGTTGTCATTTTTATGATATGGGAGTACTTCAAAGGAATGAATAGAGGCCCTATGTACTTCCCTATCCCATAAACTCAAAAAAATAACAAAGGAATTTATAAGCCTAAAGTTGATAAAGGTAATTAATCCAAGATTTCTCTTAATGAAGGGAAAATTATGAGTAAATAAGATAAGAAAAATTCCTAAATTAATAACTATAAGTGGAAGTTGAGGAGAACATCCAAGTTAAAGGATTAAAAATGAAAGGAAGGAGTGAACATTTTTTAAGGTGGTTGTTTTAAGGATGACCATATTGTCATGAAAGAGGATAAGGTGGAAGAGGTTGTTGAGGGTCTACTTGTGTTGAAATCCAAAATAGGGAAAATTATTAGGGAATGATATAGCCTAAAAAGATGGTAGAGGTAGATGACCTCTATTCTAAAAAGAAAATCATTACATCTAGAAAGAGGAGCCTAAATGTAGAATTTGACAAAGTTATCAATTCTCTTATAGGTTAAAGTAAAATTAATAGTATTGAATATGAATTAAGGATTCATAAGGCGATGCTTAGATGGTTGATGTGGGAACTCACTACCAAAAAAGATCAAACAAAAGCCTTGAATGATATAGTATCCCAAGTGAATGGTAAGGAAACATACAATAAGACATATAATCAGATGAAGAGTTTAAGGGATAGAATCTCTAGCATAAGATGTGATAATTATGAGTTGAAAGAGAGGGTGAGCACACTAGTGGAGGTTAACAAGGTGTTGATGAAGAATAGTATTTTTATTTTAGAGAGCGTAAGAAATGTTTTGGGTAGTATCTAAAAAAGAGTTGATTCTTTGACCAAAAAAATTCAAAAATATAGTGAATGTGATAATGAAATAAGCTTAACTCAAACATACAAATAGATGGATATGGACATGAAAAGGAGCATTCATAGTTGGGATGAGGCCTTGGGTAGTTGTCATTCCTAGTTATTTTTGATGGTTTTTGGGTTATTTTTTGGTTTATATTATATTTTGAATTTCATTAGCAAACCTTCTTGTTTATTTGGCCATGGTTAGCTTGGTTTGCATGTTTTCTTGTATAGGGTTGGGTCCCCAGTTCAAAAAACCCAGTTTTACCCTTAATAAAATAACAAATAAGATTTATATTTAAAATAATTCCATCCAAAGAAATATCTTAGACCTAAAAATTGTTAATTGGACTATTTTCATTATACAAGTATTTTTGAATTTAGTTTTTTCAAAATTAAAACCTAAGCTTTATATTCAAAATGAATCCATCCTTGTAAATATATTATAACTAAAAAGTGTCAATCAACCTATTTTCACTATTAATAAAATGGTTCATTACTTAAAGTGGGTATTTATCAACTCCAAATGTGAACCATTTACATCCTTCATCCACTATGGTCAACACTTGTTTCCACTAATATGCCTAAACTAGTTCAGATTTTGACTAGTGACCTTCCCTCTATATAGATTGGCAAAATAAAAATCAGCATAGATTTCTTTTGAATAATTGATTTTTATTAAAGAGTTTGTTTTATTTTTTTATTATTATAATAATTTAATTTAAAATACATTTTAAATTAAATTATTTAAAATATAATTGTGTTTTAAATTAATTTTGAATAAATTAATTGAATTGCATAATGAATATAAATAAACATATCTATATTTTGTAATTAAGTTGAATAAAAATAATTGAAAATTCAAATCTTTTCTATATAAAATTTACATCATTTAACTATAAATTTATATATATAAAGTTAAATTATGTAAATTATATATAGAAAATATTAGAATTTTCAATTATTTTTATTCAACTTAATTACAAAATATAGATATGTTTATTTATATTCATTATGCAATTCAATTAATTTATTCAAAATTAATTTAAAACACAATTATATTTTAAATAATTTAATTTAAAATGTATTTTCAATTAAATTATTATAATAATAAAATAATAAAACAAACTCTTTAATAAAAATAAATTATTCAGAAGAAATCTATATATAGATATATATATATATATATATATATATATATATATATTTATTTATTTTGAATAATTATCTTTGTAAGGAACATATAGAAAAATCATCAAACTTAATTATTTTAAGCCTTGTACTATCTTTGCATAAGTGTGTATGTGCTCAAGTAGTTGAATGGGAAGATTAAATAAGAAATTTGAATGCCCCCATGATCTAAAAATTATAATATTTGTGCATATTATAAGTTAAAAAAACTAAAAAGGTAATACTTTGAAAAGGTGCATTTTGATACCGCCTTTTGAGATGGGGAAGACTGCCTAGAAGATGTCAACTAGCATAGTATGGTATTGTCCAAGTTGATATAGTAAAAATGTTAAAAAAATACTCAAAATATATTAAGTTGGCCAATATAGTACCTGAAGGATAAAGGCATAAAATATCTGATATTTTCTAGGTGAATGTTATATGATATAGGGAAGCTAACAAATATGGATAGGAATAAGATAAAGAGGAAAGATAGATAAAGACCATACGTTCCTTAGAAGGATAATTATTAAAAAGAAATATATATATATATATATATATATATATATAAAAGTTCTATGATAATTCTATATGATAATTCTTCTATATGTTCTATATATAGAAGAAATCATAGAACTTTATATATATATATATATATATATATATATATATTAGAATTTACATTAAACTTAAATAGAAAAATCATCAAAAGGCATAAAAACATTCCATCTCATCCCAAACTCTATTTCTATAATGTCTTAATCTATCATTTTTAACTGAGAAAATGATTCTCACTTGTTTGACAATTAATTCAACATCTCATTTTGCCTTGAGAATATTTATACCTTTTCTTTTAGATTCATTTAACCCAAGAAATAAAGATTCATATTTTGTAGTATTATTAGTGTTTTTAAATTCTAGTTTGAAAGAGTAAGGAAAAGTTTCACCTTCGGGTGAGATCAACACAACTACTCCTGAACCAGTAGTAGCACAACTGCCATCAAAATCCATGGTCCATAGATCATCTGAATGAAGAGATTTTGGGACATATTCTTCCTTAAAATATTTAGAGGAGAGAAAATAATTACCAAATTCACATTCTTCAAATAGAATCTAAGACTTAGGATCATTAGAAGGATATACTGTAAACTTGCATTTAGGTTCAGGTTCTAGCTTAACTTTGTACTTTCCAACTAGAATTGTAGCTTTTGACCAATCCAATTTAATCTATCCTCCCAAATCTTTGTAAAAAGTCCTGCTCAACAACATCCCATAACTAGCAAGAATATTTGCTACTAGGATAGTCAACTTCACCTTTTTATTATGATAGGCTGCAAGAGCAACTCATGCATCTTTAATTTATCTAAGCAAAGAAATCTATTTGCCATCCATGGAGTAACATCTACCAAATGTTTTTGTAAGCGATAAGCCTAAGGCTTTGTCTATAGAAGAAGGCATTATATTATCATAAGCACTTGAGTCTATGATATAATTACTGAGTTTATGACCATTTATGAACAAAGAAACATAAAATGGGTTGGGTTTCATAACACCCATATGAGGAGTATCATCAAATGAATTAAGGGCCATTCTAAAAGTATAAGTAGGTGATTTAGATGGAAAATTAAATAATTGGGCAATGGAAGACTCAATATTAATGTTTAACTGACTTTCAGGTTTAACTTGTGTGGGACTATTTTTGACATATTTAACCAATTTATCAAGATCTTTGGGTTTCAACCTGAGGTATTCAACAGGGGATATTTGAATTTCTATAGACTTAAAAAATTATAAAATATCAAAAGAAGTCTCACAATCATTTCTATGTAGTAATTTACTTTATTGGGTCTTTAAATTAGCATCAAAAGTTTTAGTAAAAGGTTCCTTACCTTTAACAGACACTTCTTGAGTATTAGAGAATCTCATATTTTTCTAAATTCTAGTAAGTACAACACATGAAGGATCTTCAAAAGTAACCAATATTTCACCTCCTCTTTTTGAATCTAAATCATATTCTAGGAAGTGTATTTCAAAGTCACCAGGTCTCTCAAAGCTCCTTTATTCTTCAGTAATCTCCCCTAAGACATCTTGAGTAGTAGTCATCTGATTATATCTAAGTATCTCTAGACAAGAATCTGCATCATGATTAGTAGTTAAATGAAAGACACACATGTTATTTCTTCTAGGAAGGGCTTCAATAGTCAATCTTGGTTATTTTGATGCAAGTGGTAATGTCTTGCCAGTATTTACTTGTTGATTTCTCCTACCCATATCCTGATATGGTTTTTTGAATGAAGTATTAGTCTTTGGTAACTATTCATTAAGGACAATCATATCATTGACTAAGCTTTAAACCATAGGATCCATAGAGGATGAGGGATGAGAATTAAGTACTTGTACTTCTTTCTTCCATTTTTTGGCCATAATAAGATAATCTTCTAACTCAACTACCAATGATTGTGCATATATTAAATCAAAAATTGCACCTCTTTTGAGATGAAAACTTATATTAGGAGGCATATAAGTAATAAAGAAACATTTTTTATTCTTATCAGTTGGTCTTTTAGTAGTAGGAATCTTGTACACAATTCTATTGAATTTGGCTATAAATTCCTATCAGAATTGTTGCCAGAATCCAGATAATGTGAATGTAATGGAGACGTGATCACACTAGATGAAGCAAGTGCACACCACATAGATGTTAAAGTAATTTGAAATTATACAAGAAGATAAATTGCACAAGACAAAATAGGAGAAAACCAAAATCTTATTAACATGAGATGGCCAAAGTGAAGAATACATATAGGAGAGCACGTAAGTAAGTCCTCCACAAAAAGTGGTCAAGGCACCCCAAGAATAGACTGTAACTCCTCCATGAAAGGTGGTGACATGGTGCTAAGAATAGAGAAGTAACTCCCATCAAGGGAGTTACTTATGACATTCTTATGACACCTATGACACATCTATGACACACATCTCCACATAAGCTATCCTATCCCACAAATGTAGGAAAACTCCATGTATGCACAAATATATAATTTACCTAATTAAATAATAGGGAAAAATAAAAACCTACACTAATACACCTCCATAAGCACATCTTAGGTGGGCAGTGTAGAAATATAAAAATGGGTCCCGACAACTAGGCCTGATGAGGTACCATGTACAAATGCAATCTCTTATAAGATAGAGAAAAGGAGAAAACCTGTAGGAAAAAAACTCCCCCCAAAAGAGAGACATAAAAGAAATGAAGAGGCTAGAGGGCTCCCCCTGAAGATGATGCTACTATAGATGTAGACCATAGCCCAAGAAGAGCTCGTAGATGAATGAACTTGCTCTTGGTGAAAGGTTTGGTGAAGATGTCTGCAACCTACTCCAAAAATTGGAAAAATATCAAGTCAATGACTTGACTATAAATAATCTCCCAAATGAAATGCATGTGAATCTCTATGTGCTTGGTCCACTAGCGCTAAACTAGATTCTTGCAAATTTGAATGGTACTCTAGTTGTCACAATAAATGATGGTGGGCTGCCTGATAAGAATGCTAAACTCAAAAAGAATCCCCTAAAGCCAAATAGCCTCAGTAGCTACATTAATAGCTCCCTTGTACTCTACCTCTATGGATGATATAGTAATAGCATTATACTTCTTGCTAGACCAACTGATAGGACCAAAACCTAGAGAAAAACTATAACTAGAAGTGGACTTGTGAGTCTGTGAATCACCAGCCCAATCTGAATCTATATATCCAACTAAGTCAAGCTCTATGCCAAATTTTTAATGAATCCCCTATCTCTGTGAACCCTTTATGTAATGCAAGATCCTCTTAGATACTTTCCAATGCATCTCATGAGGTTCTTGCATAAATCTAGAGACAAGTCCCATTCTATATGATATGTTGGGCTTGGTGTGAGTCAAGTAGATGAGACTACCAATAAGTTGTCAATACTGAGTGGCATCAACCAATGGTGAAGAACAGTCAGCCTCAAGCTTGTCTCCTGATAGAAAGGGAGTCAGAGATGGCTTGCAATCTACCATGTGAAACTGAGCCAATAAGTCAAGAGCATACTTAGGTTGTGCAAGAGAAATCCCTAAATCTAACTGTGAGATCTCAATGCCAAGGAAGTAGTAAAACAAACCCAAGTCTGTCATGTCAAATCTATCCTAAAAAGATGCCTTTACTACTGCAATAGCTGATGAAGAACTCTCGGTGATCAAAAGGTCATCAACATATAGAACCAAAATTAGGAGCGAATCATCTTGCCATAAGAAGTAGACATTGGGGTCAGAGTGGCACCTAGTGAAACCCGTTGTGAGAAGGAAGGAATTCATCTTGGTGTACCATGCTCAAGGGGCCTGTTTGAGGCCATAGATAGATTTCCTAAGTCTACATACTAAGGAAGAATCTTGAATAAATCTTGGTGGCTGCTCCATGTAGATCTTCTCCTCTAGGTCTTCGTGAAGAAAGGCACTCTTCACATCCATCTAGTGCACATCCCAAGCATGTGTTGTGGCAATAGCCAAGGTGAGTCAGATAGTAGTCATCTTTGCAATAGGTACAAAGGTCTCTGAGTAGTTAATGCCTACCACCTATGAGAAACCCTTGGTGACTAGTCACACCTTGTACTTATCAACTGAACCATCTACTGCAAACTTGGTCTAATATATATACCTACATTGAACCATCTTTCTTCCCTTAGGAAGTGAAGTCAAATCCCAAGTGTGAATTTTTATTAAGTAAAAATGTTCTTCCTCCATAGAACTATCCCACTTAAGTACCCCAAATGCCTCTTGAAAAGTCTATGGATCTGAAACTGAAGCAAAGAAGCCATGTGTATCTCTCTAAAAATCCCCCCTAGTACATCTATTATCTACAGGATCTCCTACCCAAGTGCCATCACTCTCAAGTGTCTGTCTGGCCCAAAATGGCACAAAAGTGGGTGAGTCAGGTGCTAACACCTCATCCTCTGACTAACTGGAGGTGGATGACTCTACATCACTATCCTCACTATCTAAACTCAAAGAAGAAGAAGATGTTTCTAGCTTGAGAACTTGATGTGGCTGATCTAAATCTGATGAAGAATCATCATGAAGAAGTAGATCTAAGAGGGAGAAGAAGTGTCAAGTGTTGATTCTCTAAGACTCTCCTGAAAATGGACACTTCTCTCAATGAACAACTCATGAGTGACTGGATCTAGAAGGTGATACCCCTTAATACCATCTGGATATTCTACAAAGATGTAAGGCTTGGACTGACATTCCATAGCTTTACATTTCTTCTTTAGTATGCGAGCCATGGCTGGGGATTTGAAAACCCTAAGGTGCTCAACATCAGGTTTCCTTTTAGGACAAGCTTCAAAGGGTGTTATCCCTTTCAAAGCTTTATGAGGAACCCTATTTTGAATGTAGCAAGCACAATTGATGGCTTTGGCCTAGTACTATGGTGCTAAGAATTTGGAATGAATCATATAGCTACCCATCTCTTTCAAGAACCTATTTTTGTGTTTAACAACCCCATTCTATGAAGAATTGTAAGTGACTGTGTGCTACAAATTAATCCCCTGTATGGTACAAAACTACTCAAACCTATTACTGACATACTCCCCTCCATTATCAGTTCAAATAACCTTGATGGATTTCTCACTCTGTTTCTCAATAAGAGCATTGAAGTCTAGAAAATTTTCAAACACTTTAGACTTTTGTTTGAGAAAATATATCCAAGTGTACCTAGATAAATCATCAATGAAAGTGATGATGTACTTGGACCTTGTGAAATATGGTTTGGGAAAGGGTCTCGATACATCATTGTGAACTAACTCCAAAGGTTGTGAAGCCCTCCAAGCTTTGCCTTTGTCAAATTTTGCTTTGGGATGCTTCCTAAGGGAGTACCCCTCACAAAGTCCTTTTGAGAATTAGACATGAGGCAAGCCAATGACCATGTCATTTTTGCAAATTTTCTCAAGGTAGCGGTAGTTAAGGTGGCCAAACTGCTCATGCCATAATTTGGTAACTCCATCTGAATGAGTCAACAATGTTGTTAGAGAAGAATCAGGTGCAAAATGTGAGAAGGTGTATAACCTTGCTTGGTGATCTACCCTACCCACTGCCACTATAGTATCACTATGAAACTCCCTAATAGCCACTAAATCTAGCAAAAACTCAACTCTCATGCCCTAACCAATGTGAGTGATTTGGTACACTAATAGGAGATTGGTTGAAAGAGAAGGAACACTTAGAACATTATTGAATGTTCCTTCTTCCATTTCAACTAATCCTCTACCTGCAACAAAAATTGATGTGTCATCACCCAAACTAATTGAAGTCATGCTACAAGGCTCTAAAGATAAAAACTCAACTAGTAAAGAGCCCATGTGGTGAGAAGCACTTGAATCAATGACCCATGATGTTGTAAAAGCTAGAGTAGCTATAAGGGCCTTGCCATTTTCTTTCTCCTGACCCTTGCCTTTTGCCTTGGTAGAATCTTAGGTAGATGAATTATGCTTGATGGACTCAGGAACAACTATGTTGTGCTTCTTTAGAAGATGAGTTAGGTGATCTATTTGTTTCTTCATGCATTTGTGTTCATCATGCCTTGTCTTTTTACAATAGGCACACTTAACCTTCTCCTTCTTAGGTTTAACATTGGAGGAGGAAGACTCAGTGTTGTTTTTGACAAGATTTTTTTTTTTATCTTCTTTTCCTAGTCCTTATTCTTTTTCTTCTTCTCCTTTGTTGAAGTCTTCTCCTTACCATTTCCAGCTATCAAAGCTTGGGGTTGATTAGACTTCATTGTGCCTATTTGAATTTGCTTATCTTGCTCCCTAGTCAAGTTGGCAATGAATGAATCCAAACAAGGCATTTTCCATGTAGTGCCAAGGGCACTTTTTGTGGCATGAAAAGTGGAGACAAAGACTGAATAGCTTGGACGTAACTTTACAAGAATATAAAGGATGAGTTGATCATCTTTCTTCTCTATCCTGAATTCTTTCAATTACAATCTAAGGGCCTTAAAATTAGTGAAGAAGTCTTGTAGGGTGTCAAAGTTGCTAGGACTTAGACTTATGAGTTCATTTTTTAGCTCATGACCTCTCATCTCATCAAGCTTAACAAATAAGAGTTCCAAGGTGTCTCATATGTCTTTGGGTGTCTTGGAGGTTTATAAATGGAAGAGAAGTTTTGAAGACACATACAAGCTTAGTAATCCATAGGCTTCATCACTACAATTGTACCACTTGACCTTTTCAACATCAATGTTGGTATCTACTTTAGTACCCATGGTGATCCTATACAACCCTTTGCTTCTAAGAATGATTGAAATTTTAACCTTCCATTCATGATAGTTGAAGGGTGTTAGGGGTTTAAGTTTTAAATAATCCATTCTAATCTAAATTTAGGTGACGTTGTGTTGATTGCAAGTTGTGAAATTATGCAAAAAGGAGATTGAAAGCAAAGATTTGCAAGTTGTAAAAAGTAATCACACCCCCCCTAAAATGTTTAGCCCCCCCCCCCAAATATAAAATTACATGATCAAAATACATCGAGCTCAGTCGAGAATGTGTCTTAGAGTAATCAGTGCAAGACTTTAAGCAAACAAGACGTTAGACTCAGCCGAAAATGCGTCTCGAGAGACCCAAATTTTAGGCACTTTATAAACTAGTGAATTTTTGACAAATAACAAGCCTACACTATGAATAATTTAATTACAAACACTTTTGAAAAAAAATTCACCCAAATTTGAGCTACCGTTTGCAAGATATTAAAGGTTCAATTTCCTGTAAACTAGTGTTTTTGCAAAAATATAGCACTAAAACATTAAAAAAATGCCTATTTTGAGAGAGAAAGTGGCCTTCCAACCACTTTTTGGATTCAACACAAAGTGAGAAATCCAAAGGAGGTTTTTGTGAAGGGTAATTGGCCTCCTACCAACCTGGGCCTCACCCTTCATCTTCGAAAGGCGAAGATACAAGATTAAATTAAAACCCCCAAAATTTCAAATTGTCTAAAATACTTAATATTCAGTCAAATTCACTGATTTTTTTTAACAAGTCAATTTTAACTAAAAAATTAAAGTAACAAATAAAATGAAATTGTTGACCAAGTATCCAAAGCCGCACATGGGATGCCAAACAAGGAGAGGGCACCATTTTCAAGAAAAATAGGCTGGCAGAATTGTCTTACAAAAAAGGTGTTTTGATTTTTCTAGTCAAAAAAATTAAATTGAAATTCTAGACCTCAATGCACAGTAGCAAGTGGCAAAGTTTTCTCACCAAAATAAGGGTGCACTTCTAATTTCTTAATAGTAAAAAAATTGCAGGTGTAGAATTCACTCACCAAAATAAGGATGCACTTTTAATTTCTTGATAGCAAAAAATTGTAGGCATTGGCACCCTAATTTATCCTACAGTTGTTCTATCCTCCAGGCATGCATCCAACACAAAAAACAAGTAGAAGCTGAGAGAAAAGGATGCCAAGCTGCAGGAAAAGGATGCCAGGCTGCTAGAAATGGATGCTAAGCTGCTGATATTTCCACAAATTGCCTTGCTAAAGCCACAACAGATCTATACAAGATGTCTTGGCATATTTTAACTCAGAAGTAATTTTTTTAACAAGTTTCCATATGGATTTGCATGAGTTTTCAAAAAACTCTATCAAAACTCTCAAATGTAACGGAGTTAAAAAAACTACTAAGAAAGCAAAGTAAGAATTTCAAAATAAACTAATAGCATAACCAGACACACGATTACCAGAGTGGCTCTGATACCATATTGGAGTTGTTGCCCGAATTTGGATAATGCAAATGCAAAAGAGACATGATCACATGAGATGAAACAAGTGCACACCACATAGATGCTAAAGCAATTTGAAAATATACAAGAAGATAAATTGCACAAGACACAATAGGAGAAAACCAAAATTTGATTAACATGAGATGGCCAAAATGAAGAATACATATAGGAGAGCATGTAACTCCTCCAAAAAAGGTGGTTAAGGCACCCCAAGAATAGACTGTAACTCTTCCGTGAAAGGTGGTGACAAGGTGCTAAGAATAGAGAACTAACTCCCATCAATGGAGTTACTTATGACACCTATGACACATCTATGACACACATATCCACATAAGCTAGCCTATCCCACAAATGTAGGAAAACTCCATGTATGCACAAATATATAATTTCCCTAATTAAATAATAGGGAAAAATAAAAACCTACACTAATAATTCCCTCATGGGTTCGTGTATCTCCTTCTTGAGCTGAGTCAATTGAGCAAGAAGGGAATGTTCATCTTCTATGATTTTGAACCTATTTTCAAATTTAGTTTTCATATCATTCTAGTTTGTGATTAAGGAATCAGTTAGATGATAAAACCATTATGTTGCAATATCAATTAGAGTTTGTACAAAAAACCTTATGGCTACATCTTGATGTTGCACTCCTAATCCACCACATGCCACTACAAAGGCACTCAGATGTTCCTTTGGTAATTGTCTCCCATCTCCATTAAATTTGGGTAAATTTTCCCTTGCATTTTTAGGCAAAGGATTTATGTTGGCCCCTAAATTTAGAGGTCCTATGGTTGTGCCCCAAAAGTTAGGCCATTACAAATAAAATTATGGCAAAAGGAAAGATAGTACTAGAAAGAGTTAAGTCTTGATAGATAGAGGATGTAGAGGATTTAGGAGGGATAGGAGGTGTACTTATAGCTTTTCTAGTGTAGGTAGGAATATAAGGAAAATTTAAGCTTTGCAATGCTTGAAAATTAGAATCCTCAATTCCTTCTCTTCTCAAAGACCTTATGTATCTTCTTGAATCTAGCTTATGATATTATAATTATTAACTTCATACTTCAGGAGATTTAATTCCTTGCTATATTTTTTGCTTGTCTCCTTCTTTTCCTAAGTAACAACAATCTTATATTATTAGCCAATTCTTCTTCTATTTCTAATATTCTGCTTGCTATTCTATAATCATCAATATTTTGATGAGAATGCCCAGCAAAAATATTTGACTAACTAGTTATATCTTCCTGTTCATCTTGAAAACCAAGATTAGGCTATAAAACAAGAATTATATTTTCATGTGGAAGCACCATTGTTGTTTCATATTAAGGTAACTAATCTTTCAATAAAGATGTCAATTTTTGTTTCCCCAATGGAGTCACCAAAAACTATTGGTTAATAGATTTGTCCTTATCTAATAATTTTTTATTTTGACTCCATACCCTTCTTCTTTCAAGAACAAATAAGTTAAACAACAAATGGGTGAACTATTAAGACTAGTTCCCCTTTGAATTAAGGTATAACTCCCTTTAATATTTTCAATGAATTGAAATATTCAGATACAATTTTAACCAGAATTTTTTTGAAAGGTAAACTAAAATCCACACATCATCATGTTATGAATGTAAGATTTTATAATAGTAATGGGTAATAGAATACATAGATGTTATCTTCAATAATGATTAAATGGATAAACATATATATTGTTAAACTAGTAAAATATAAAACACATATAATAAATTGTCTAATGGAAGAGTAATCACTATACGAAAGAAGATTTTACACAGAAAACCCAATTTCAAATACTCAAATACACATATTTAAGTATGCAATAATTAATTATCCTTTTCATTCATATATGAAAAATGTTTGAGACAAACATTACATATATTGTCCACAATAGTGGTCTAATTCTAAAAATTTATTAACTCCTTTTTTTTTATATCTTCTCTATTGCTATCCCTACTCTTTAACCATCAAAAATATATGTATAATTACCATAACTAATCCATCTATCAAAATAAACTAGATTTAAAGTAACTCTAAACCATATGGGATTTAGTTTTTTAACAAATTTACTTAAAGATTAAGTTTTGAATAGAAAAGCAACTGAATAACTAGATAAAAGAAACTATGTAAGTAAAATCATTACTGAAGTGATGGAATAGGATCTCCAAATTTGATCTATTTGGTTGGGTAGACACGTTGAGATTTTCACTCCCAAAATGCCACAACAAACTCCTAAATTTTTGTAAGATTGGAAATGCTGACGTGTTAAATCCTTGCTTTCCAGATGTTTTTTTTCCCTCTGAATTTTCCCCATCTTTTCTATATGTTATGGGAGACTATCGATGCAGTGATAAAGAAGTGAATCTACCTTTGAAATCTAAAAAAAATATTCAGTTGATAACTTGTCACTTTCTTTAATGATGTTGATCTTTTCCCTAAAGGATTGAATCACAATATTGATATCTTTTTCTAGTTTTCCATCATCTTTTATGTATTTGATATCAATACTCTGTAGATCATGTTTTAGTGACTGATTAAATTTAGTTATTTCCTTGATCATTTTTTTTATTTCCATTCATCCTTTTTGGGATACTAAATTTCTCCATTCAATATTTTTCCTACTTACATATAATACATCTTCATCCAGACTTGTCAAGTTATTCTCTAACAAAAACTTTGTTATTCCATACTTTTGAAATTCATCAATATGGTTCATCAGACTCATCCATTTTCCTTCATCTTTATCCATAAAGTGTTATGAGTCTTTAAATATTTAATAGTAATTATGGTTAAATCATATACATTATTCCATTTATGGACTAATTCCATACCTTTTTGAATGATGCTATCCAACCAATTATCAAATAACTTGGTAACCATTTTGCATCTATGTATTTGGTCCAACATCCTTTGATTGACAGGTGATTTCGGATTAAAATATAGGAGCAGTTGGGTGCTCAGTTGTGGATCTAGACTATGAATGGCATCAATGTACTCTACCATTGACTACATAGTCTATTTTAATTCTCTTTTATATTTTTCATCCTTCCAAGTTCTACTGACTATCCTTTTGGTGGATGATTCAAGATCATGCACATCTATGGCACGTGATGCAATCCCAAGATCCACCTTTTCAATTATAAAATCATGAACTATAGGATCTTTAACTTCTTTAGTGGTTCTTGGTCTAGTTATTTCTGCATTCCAATTCCCTGTATTAGGGTTGATGTCTACCCTGGATGTTATTTTTAAATTTTTAGATTTAGGATCATTCCTTAAACATTTACTCACCATATCCTCTAAGGGAAAATAAAATGGAACTACTTTCCTTTTTTTGCTAATTGAGCTTTCTAGCCACTTGGGTTCAGAGGCTAAGTTGTCTTTATTAGGATTTGGTTGATCAGAAGGTACATTTGAAATAATCATTAGTTTAGTAGAATCAGAAGGAATCACTATTTATTGATCTACACTAACCTCTTCCATCATTGGTGAACTAGATTCTTTATCACCTTTGGCTTCTCCTAAATCTTCTTCAAAATTCAAATCCATAATTACCTTTTCAAAAATATGACTCTTTCTCTTACTTTGGGTCCTTGATCTGATGGCACGAGGAGGCATAGTAGTTACAAGGGCCTTTTTATATTCTTTGATGATAGGATCCCTTATAGTTTTTTCTCTATAAGTACCTACATCACAAATAACAATAAGCTAATTAGAGGAACTTATTGGAAATGGGGATTCAATTATTGATGTACATTGTTGGGAAGTTATGTTTTGAGCTCCCCTCAATTTTTGCTCTCTCAACCATTTCTCAGTCCTTCTTATCACTGGGAGGGTCTTAGCCTCAATTATATCTTCTTCCTTTTTCTCCCAGTCAATTTATGAAATAAGTGATTGTTCTATCTTTTCAAATTATGGATCAATCACTTGGTCATCATTATTAGAAACTCTAGAGATGTCCATATTCAAATTGAGGGTAATAATTTTCCCTAAGGAGAACCTAGACCATAGTCTTCTTCTAACTTCAAATTCATCTGAATAATCCTCCAAATAATACTCCAATTGAGGTATATGCAATAACCCTATTCCAAGATCCAATTTATCTCTGGCAAAACCTTTGCTATCAAATTGTGATCTAGCTGTGAAGTATTGAAAATTGAATTTCTTAAGTTCTAATTCTAGATTCAAAGCATCAGATGTTGATTTGCATGAGTAACATCCAAGTTTAATAGAAAAATATATACCATATTTCTTTTTCATTAAAATTTTCTTATCTACATGTGCTAATTGTCTGAAAACTTCTATTAACATAAATTGGTCAAAAACATATCTAGGTTACTTTGAAGGTTCACTATCAAAACCCCCAACTCTAATATAAGTGAACTTGGAAAACTGAGTTAAGAAACTACCATAAATGTTGATTAATTGCATAGCTTCATTAGATAACCTTTTATTGATGTTGTTTGACAATTCAAAAGTCATCCTCCTAGTAAAAACATCATTGAATCTCCTATAATCCTCATAGCAATTATGCATTTACAACTATGAGTAATATTCATAAATTTTACTGTCTTCAACTAAGGGTGCATGTGGTAATCCCACCAATTGTCTTGTAGATGGCAAGTAGTAGAAGAGGTATGAGGACATATAAACCTCTTTATTTCCTAAATAATTACTTAAACCCTGATGGAAACTTTTAGTAGTAATTTCTACCCAATCCAAATACTGTTCTCCTTAGAGGATCACTTATATGAAGAAATACATCCAGTCTTCCCAATAATATGCATGGGCATTACCTTTTAGTCTATGTAGTAATACTATAATATCTTGTAATTATGGAATCATATGATTTCTTGTTAATAGTCTAGGCAATCTTGAACCTCCTTTTTCAAATTTTAAAAGCCAACTCCTAACAATCATGCTTTTGTAAATTGCTTTCTTTAATGGAAAATAACTATAGGAAAAATAAATATTGAGCATAGAGTATGGTTCCTTGGGAGGAATTCTCATTACAGACATTAGGGTTTGTCTATCAATATGCAACAAAACATTACCAGATGCAGTCCTAATGCACCTATTCTAAGGTTCATATCTATTCATGCATTCAATGAATAGTTTGGGGCACTAGACAACCATGAGAAAGGCTGCAACATCAACCAAGCCACTTTCTATTATCTTCTACATCATAAGATTTGACACAAGATTTATATCTCTTTCCTTAAAATTTTCCAAGTCATATTAGACCAGAGAAGTGTCCCTAATTTTAGGAAGAGGACACATGAGACTAGTACCATGCTCATAATCAAGACATGAAAATTTCATGGTTATAGGTTAGAGGTTATAATGAAAAGAAATTTTTTTGAGCTCCTTAAATAATGTCATAAACTCAAAAGGATCCTTCTTCCCAACCAAGTAAAGGAAACAACTTATAGTAAGAGTAAAACTCACCTTTAAATTTATCTAAAATCACTACAAATTTGAGCAATCAAATATCTTATACCACCTATGATGTTCATTGTATCACCCAGTATGCTCATTTGCTAAATTTGAATTGTTTTGTCTTGATACAGATATTAACTAGATCAAATGATTAAATTGAAACAATACGTGCTAAACATGATTGATAAGACACGCATTCTGACATATGCATTAATAATAAGCATTTTTTATGTGTGATTTTGATGAGTAATGATTATCTCTAACCTCATGAAAATTCAAAATTTTCTACTTTATAATGAGTTTCAGATATATTTTACTCTAAATCTTCTACTAATTTTAACTTAGAGAAAGCCTCAGGGTGAGATGAGAGTATAGTCATTAAACCATTGAACCATTGAACTTTTGAAAATTTGGTTCAACTTTGAGGTTCAATGATACGAGATGAACTACATAGACTGACCAATAGTCATATGATCTTTCCAGAAACTTTGAATTTTGAAATTTGAACTATTGAACCATTGAACTTTGATACAAGGTTCAAGTTCAACTGAAAGGTTTAAAGATATACTTAAAATACATAAAAGGATAAATATTTCACTTTGATAAAATTTGAACTTTTGAAACTCTTGAACCATTAAACTCCTCAACTCTTGAACCATGAGAAAGGTTGAAGTTCAAAGGTTTAATTCTTTTAAGAATTTACACATAAAAGGCGATAAGTGGGTGAACTTCTTTTATGGCAAAATCCATAAAAAATTGAATAAGGGTGAGTCAAAAGGTAACACCCCTATTGAGGTGGTAAATTTTTTTGCCTCTATTAGAGTAATAGAGTAGACTATGCCTATTGTTGTGGAATGTTAGTCACCACCTATTGAGGTGGGAGAGTATTCATCACTTATTGAGGCAAACCACTAATTATCACTTGATTAATTTATCTTTGTGGTTGCATTCTTGATAAAGTATCTAGTTGAGGATTGGAAGTAACTTATTTTGGTTGGGATGTGGGATTTCTTTCCCCCTGATGTTGTGAACCACTCATGGTATTACCTAAATTCACTTGTTATTTTAGACTATTTATTGGTGTGTTTCAACCACTTTGGCCTAGATTATAACACACTTTCATGTTATCCACCATGTTTGGCACATTTTTCTATGTAGCAAATACAGTCACATATTTAATAGATGGGACATTATACATGCCACTAAATAAAGTTATTTGTGTAAATGGGTCTATACACAAATTATATTGACTTTTAAACTCAATTAACACTCTTGTTGAAGGATCTATCTCTATGAATGGGGTGTTTGACATGACCATGACATTAAAATTATGTGATATATTCAAATAGGTTTGATATGCTTATTGCATTTGTATAAAGTGGTAATCCATGAGGCCCTTTCCTTTTATAATCATATTTTGGTCTTGATACGACATCAACATGAGTGTTTTAGGATATCTAGTAGAGGCCTATTCAATGGTTTGGGTATAAGTCATGTTTAGAGTCACTTTAACTAGACTAGGTATGTTTTCATGTGGGAAGTCTACTGGAAACATAGCCCCTACCTATGAAGATATAAATAAAACCTCATCCTTATTTTCAAGAAAGTGATGATCAAACAAACAAGGATCATATTTCAACAACATAGTGACATAATATGGTTGTTTTTTATATTATTTCAAAACCAATGATACACTAGTGAGATACTGTGTAGCATGCTCTTGGTCTTGCTTTGAATATGGAGGTGTGTTAACTAAGCAGTGGGATAATAGATCATAAATATGTTCCCTATATTTATTAGTGTAAGGAGGATATGGATACATCTCACAAACTACATCATCTTTGTATGGGTCTTGAAAAAAGTTATCATTTGTGATTAATTTATCATAGCCTAGATTGTACATGGATCTACTATGAGTGTAACAAGACATATAAATAAATGATAAATATTTCATGAAGATATAGGTATTGAGTTATACAAACTCTAAAAAACAATTGGAAAAAAGGCAAAGGTCTAAACTTGATAAAAAAGTTAGTATGGCTAGGAACGAAGTATAAAACCTTGATCTACTAATGGAGTTGTTGCTCTAAAATAGGCATTGACAAATTTGATTTAAATCATCTTAAATTTATACTTTTAAATGTATAACATAAATTTTCAAGTGAAAATATAAATCCTAATGCTAAATTTTGGTAAAAGGTGCTTCAAACAAATTTAATCTAGACTTAAAGACAAAAAGGTTTGCTAGGTCTTTAAGAAACATGACACAAAATCTAGACTTTGAAACAACACTAGGTTTAAAACAAAAGAGAATTGATAGGTATTTTGGAAACATGACACAAAATATATAATTGGAACAAGCTAGGTCTAAGAAGGTAAAATAATTAATCTAATAATTTTTAAACACTTAGACTCAAACTAGGCATTTGGATTCAAACACAATCCTGATCATTGGTAAAATACCTTGGAATTTAGGCACATAGAAGATAGAACACTTCCCAAATTTAGGCACAAAATATGTTAAAGTAATCAATTAATTATTCCAAGTTGTACAATCCAAAAGTGAGAGGTAAATATCTATGTTAAAATTGCATGAGGCATAAGCATAAACCAATAAACATTTGATTATGAACTTAACAAGACCAATTTCAAGATTGGTTTAAAGGACTTGACTTTTAAATAGATAATGATCTAGAAAAATATGGATGTCATAAATATACTATACATAAACCAAAAAATCATGTCTTTTGAAATTTATTGGACACAAGGTAATAAGTCTTTGAAATAATGTGAGTAGCATAACGATGCTATATTGATATAAATGTATAAGAAATGATTTATTTCAAAAAATCTAAGTGAAAAACATGGAATGAAATGCGAAACATAATGATGTCCCTTTCAAATAAGTGTCACACACATACAAACATTTGACAAATGACTAAGGCAAAGTGTCGTGTCAAATGGATGGCATAAAACCTCTTTAAATAAGAGAGTGATGTTGAAACATGACTTGTTTTGGATGTGGTTTTAACAAACAAATAATTTTGACTCAAAAAAAATCAAGTAAAGAGGAAAAATAACTAAAACACCTAATTGTATCATCTTAATCCTAAAAAATTATAAGGTGGATCATAATACCAAACTTCATCTATATACTTTCTCTTGAGAGGAAATAATATTGTTAATATAAATATTTGAATACACATGAAAAGTAGAGTTTTTTAGGTGCCCTCTTATCCCAAGATTTGGTATAGTGACATAGAACTTAGAGATACTCACCTTGCATTGACAATATATCCATGGCAAGTGGGGATATCTAAAAACTATCAAGATTCATTCATTATACATGGTCTCATATGTGTGATTAACATTAGAGCACAACATAACATTTAGATATACATTAACTGACTTATTGTGAAAAGGTCTTATCCTTTTCAAAATCACTACCTCTATCAATTTATTAGTGTAATGTGATGTCTGAGTTAAACCTATCTTTTGAAGTAGTCTCTTCTTAATGGTTCATATTTAACCACTCAAACAAGAATCCCAATAAGTTGACCTCAATTTATATACTTGTACCATGGAGTGAGGTTGAAGTGATTGTAGGAGTGAATTCCCTAGTCAACACTTCCCTAGAGAACTCATGGGGAGGATATGAACTCCCACCCATAAGATAAGATATAAGAAATAAAAATTATAGGACTTTACGATCATTTTGGGCATCATCCAAATCACCTGGATTTTGGGGAGTGCCTTGGTGACTTTACTTTCACACATTGGACAAAGTCATAAAAGTAATAAGTGAAGAATTTTTTATCACCCAAGTTCCATAAAGGGGATGAGGGGAGAACATACATGTTACACTTAGTTTTTGAAATAAACACATAATAATAATCAAAATCTCTTATGAGAATTTAATTAATGTTTGAGTTTGTTTTTAGAGTACCAAAATAAATATGATGTTAACTTTATCCCCTTGGCATTGTTTGAGTTGTGACCTTTTAAAAAACAAAAATAAATAAAGTAAATGATTTTTAAACACCAAATTTAAATGCAATTTAAATGAATTAAAGTGTTAAAAACATCTTTCTTTGGCCTTTGGGTCCTACAAAAAGTGTTAGTAGGTTTACTTGTTGCTTGGAAAAGATGATATCCTTGCAAATTAGCTCAAAAAGGCACAAAATCACCTCTCTAGAATGATTTCATAGTTACGTAATAAATTTTAAACTAAAAAAATATTCTGTCATGAAAACATAGTCAAAATAAAATTCTTAAAATTCATAGTGGTCAATTTCATTATTTTATAATGATTTCACAACTTTGTTCAATAATTTTGCAACTCAGGTCTACAATTTCAAAACTTAGGTGGATGATTTTTTGACTTAGGTGAATTATTGCACCACTCTATGATTTCACAACTCAGTTATATAATTTTGAGCTAAGTCTTGTAATTTCACAACTATCTCAAATGTTAAAAACAAACATTAAAATTGACAAACAAATTTATGATTTGAGGGTATGATTTTGCTAGTAAGTGTCCCAAGTTCACAAATAGTCAATAAAAACATGAAAACACATAAAAATAAAGAGCTATTTCACAATTAAAATTAATTATTTCACAAATAAAATCTATGATTTTGTAGTTTAGGTCCACAATTTCATGATTCGAAGAAAACCTACAAGAAAACATAGACATAAAGTAATGACTTAAAGGATTTATCTTAATTTCCTTGTTAGTGAATGAATTTTCCACTCATTATAATGAATTCATAGCTAGGCAACATGAATTCACAACTTTGAAATGTGATGTTGATACTTAAAAACATGATTTCATTTTTAAGAAGGATTATTTCAATTCTCAAATAAATAAATTCACAAATGAAATACAATTTTGTAGTTAAATAAAAAAGTAAAGAAAAAGATATGTTTCCCTGCTAGAGATAATTCATTATTTGATCAATTATTTCACCATTTATGGACCCAATTTCATAGTTTCACAAATATAATTCTAAATTAGAGTGATTTCTTTGTTTTCTAGGATGAATTCATAGATTGGGTTAATGATTTCATGGTTTACCATGCTGAATTCACCATTACGTAGTCACAAATTCATAAATCCATAGTCATAAGCAAAACATGGAAATTTCAGCAATAAGTCAAGAAAATAATCTTTAGAATGAAATATTCTTGGCTCCAAAAATTATCAAGAGACTCTATTCATGCTTGTGAGGTGTGGTGTCCCACTAGGCATGCCATTACTGTGAATAAGGAATCCAATAGGGGAAATAAGTATAGTGTTAGTAAATAAAATAAAATCAAAATAAACACATTAAAAGCTAACACCTCTAGCCTAGACACTAGGGAGAGAATATATAACAATCACACAATTAAAAAAAAAATAGAAAAAAAAAAAAATCTTCATTTTACCTTCCTTGTAGATTTAAAATTGCTTGTTGAATTAGCTTGCTTAAATATGTGCTCAAGAAATATTTGTCAATAAATCTCCATTGCTCCACCTCTCCTTGGCATCTTGGTAATGTTTGTTGGCTTAGCTTAGCTTGGATTATGAAATTGGCATATTAACACTACGATGAATATTTTTGGAGTTATTTTGGTATAAGAACATTATACTATAAAATCTTAAATATGAATAGGTGAGGCCTTCTATTTATAGCATACAAATTTAACCCTCACCCATGTTGACTTAGGTTAAAATTAAGCATGGAATAAATTCAAACTGACCCTAGGTGAGTTGAGCACAATTCTAGTTGTGTTAACGAGGTGGAATGTAATTATTATTTTCAATTAATACACATGGCTCTTAAATTAGATATTGTTAGATATTTTGTGAGGGCTTAACAACTCACAAAAGTAATGATGAAGAAGCTTGATATTTTGATATTTTAATATTTTGAATTTCCATTTTTAGATATCATCAATTTAAAATGGATTAATGAATGAAGCATTTAATCTAGTTTAATTGGTTGATTCATTTTGAATAGCATTTTATCTCTTTTAGAAAAATTTCAAGTTCCCCACTTAATGGGTCTATAGACCAAATTGGTCGTTGTTAGGTCACAAGGTGACTGGAGATGAATCTTTGAGAGGTTATTGTTAAGTACAAGATAATACCCCAAATATGTATGCCTCAACATGCTTTTTATCATTAATTAATGATGTGTGGATTAAATTTAGACATTTAGTGATTCATAGGATTAATTTGCATTATTTGGTAGAAATTAGTCTGAAGTCCAATTGGAAGCCAGTTGTGTTTAGAATGGGGTGTCTATTGCCTATATAATCTTAAGGTTTACCATACATTTGGTAGGTAATTTTGGTTGATTTATTTATTTCAACTTGTTGGGTTTGGATGGTAGGAGCAGGTATCAAATCTTATTGAGGTGGAAACCTAATTTGTTGATTAAATGTTTATTGAGGTACCCATTATTAGTTACATTAGTAAATCCATGGTTTTTTATTATATTTTCATATCTAAAGATGTTATGGTGTCTAATCATATGGATACCAATACAATGGTCCCCATATTATAGAGGTGCTTATCTAAACCATGGCATCACCCATATATTGGAAGGAGCTCTGGGAACAAACTAATTTGGATTGTGATGTTAATAGAAAGTCTCCCTTGTTTTTATGATAAATACTTGAGCTCTTCCCCATGTTGGGTACTCTATTTTAATTAATTTTTAATGATTGGAAGGATACTAAATTTTAGTTTATCATGATCATTTATATCACAAAGACCATACATATTTTTTTTATCAAGAGGATAGTCTAAGAGGGCACATTTCAACTTGCAACTTAGGAGATACTTAGCTAAAGGTTTAGTGGTGGAATTAGATTTTGCATGTATTCAAAATAATGTGGTGTTTAAGTTTACTAATATGTATGTTTTATTATTTAAAAACTCCTCCATGAGATGACTTACCTCATTACTTCCTTTTCTTATTTTAAATTTCATAATACCAGATTTTATCCTTGAGTAATTCCAACATAATTTAGTAATGGCATTGAGATCAAGTTTATTTACATCTCCTTTTCCTATTAGGTTCCAATATTCATCAGCATCATTTCCAAATTCTCTAAATAAAAATGTTTTTGTTATTTCTTCATCTAATTCATATTCCTACCTTCTAAGGACAAAAAGGAAATGATTAAGATAATATTCCATGCTTTCATCTTCTTTTTATTTTATTCATAAGAATTTTTATTTTTCTATCTCCTACCTTACAATAATCCTAATATTTCTAAGTATAAATTTTAAATTTTATCCCATGTGTGAGTGAAGTCTAGTTATAATCCTATAAACCACCTCATATGTGAATTCTTGAGTGTTGAAGGAAATAATTTGAACTTTTGATTATCAATTTTATAGTCATAAGTATGACATACTATCTTAAATTCAAATAAGAATTGGTTAAGATATTTTGTTGGAATTCATATAATGGTGGGTAATATTTATGGGGGTGTTTTTTTTATTGGATTATTTTTATATGTATCTAGGACAATAGGATATGTAAAGGTTTTCCTTGGTGGTTGAGCTCTACCTACTTCAAACCTATTTTATATATTTATTATGTTTCCTATGTTGTATCTTGTATAAATAATTATCTTGGGAGGTAGTGAATCATTATAAGTGGATGGAACACTACTTGATTTATATTTGATACTTTTGTTTCCAATATTCTTTATCCTTGATTGTTTCTTTTGGAAGGATGCAGCTACCTCTAGGGAATGTTCCCAAAGTTCAAGTGAGGTTAACTATGGTTTTTCTTTAACAATCTAAAGTTATTTTTCTAGAATTTTTTCTAATACACTTTCTTATTTTATTATTATGGTCCACTAGTACTTGTTCTTTATTAGGAGTTTTTAGTAATATATTATCCCTTGAATCTCTTTGTCTATTCAAAAATTTCTTGAGTTATGGGAAGTACTTATAAATTTATTGTCAAATTTTGAATTTATACCTTATTAAAACCTACAAAGTCCATAAAAATAGTGCAAAAAATGATTAGGGTCATTGTGTCCTCTTCATTTAGTTGATGGTAGTGTCTAATGACTATCTACAATAGGTTATGGAAAGGATTATAACTAAAAGTCTTGCTTTTTGTGTGATATTTAGATCATTTAATCTAAGGTCCAAATCTACTTTTGTTGAATTTAAAATATATGGGAAGATAAACAAACTTCTAGATTAGGTTGATAGAATTTAAATTGCATAAATAATAAACATATTTTAATATATTTTGATGAAATGGAAATTACATGAAAATTATACATACTTTTAATGTATATTTATGGAATGGGAAATGCTTGGGAAATAAATCTATGGAATATGAAAGTAATTTTGTTTGAACATAAATTAATCACATAGTCCTACAGGTGAAACACATAAAATAATACTTTACATAAAAAAGAATAACAAACTCAGATCACATAATAATGCATAAACAACAATTAAATAACAAGTGGATCCTTCTTTAGTTGATTAGGGCCTTGTTCTTCATCAAAATAGGACTGTCACACTCTTAGATTTATATAAAATTCATGAACTTATCTTGTTATTGATTCTAGAAACATGTTTACAATAATAGAACATAGTGATGCTTAAACTATTCAATCCTTAATACTCTATTCATATAATACTTCTATTATCAAAATGACATGTTTCATATATTACCACATCTTACAAAAATTGTCTCAAAATATAGAAATAAATTAATAATATCATAATCTAACTACAATTTTGTATTATTTTCTAATAATATCATAAAAACATCCTTTCCACTTTCTAATGGAAACCGGTGGAAAGTGATAGATTTAATTTCTTATATGACCCTTGATATACTGCTAGTTGAAACCTCTTTGTAAGATATAACTATATGATCTCAATAAGCTAGTAGATCCAAACATAATATTCATAGTTACTTAAAAATACTTCCATAAATATAATGACTATAAATAGATATTATTATTTATATAAAATCTATATATAGTATTCAAAATAGTTTCCAAAAATGTATAATACTTATTTAAATATTGAATGCACATCCTTATAACAACCTACTATTATTTAGATGATCAATCCACGCTAACTAGAGGTATCTAGAGCCACACTAGTGATCTCTGGAGCTAGACTGGTGAACTTTAGAGCTAAACTAGTGATCTCTGGAGCTAGACTGGTGATCATAGGAGCTAATCTAGGCTAGTCCATAGTAGTTCATTTATTCCAAAAACATTCTTTTGAACTATATTATGCATTTATGACATGTTTATCCTAAAACTAGTGTTTTCCACATGCAAATGTTAGAATAAAATGGTAAAATAGGTAATAATGTCTTGTATAAAATAAGGTAAACAAATCATTTTCTACTTTGAATTAACAATAAGTTTTGTTATGAACATAAAAATATAATAAAAAGTAATAATTTTAGGTGAAAATAAGGTAATTGCTTAGTTATAATGAGCCATTTTTTGGGCTCATCAATTCCTATCTATAAAAAAATCATGTGCTACTACATAATTCTTTTAGTTGGCTAAAAAAATTCAAATTAGATAGCATGTTATTTTTTTCTTCTTTTTCTCATTTTAAATTAAAAAACTAATAAAATTGATTTGAAAAACATTATGGTGTGTTTTTAGAGAAATATTTTTTTCTCAAATCTTGACATTTTATTTTATTTTATTTTTAAATATTGTGTTTCAATTTGTGCTCAATTAAAAAACATGATAATTTCAAATTTTAAAAAATTAATTAAATTTTGCTTTGTCTCTAACATTTACTAGATTCCAAATTTTAACATGGTATTTTAATCATTTGAAAATGGCACATTTTTATTTTCCTATAGTATTGAAATTGAATCTATTTTCAAAATTTAATATTTAAATTTTAATAATATTGACTATAAACTATTACTGCAAATCTATGTTTTTAAAGCTTATTTATAATATTTCATTTAAATTAATACCAAAAGTTTAGATTATAAATGTTATTGACATATTGACTTTAAAATTTATTTTTTCTAATACGTAAAATTTGTTTTTAAATTATAATATTAAATTATAAATGTTTATTACAATATTAGTATACATATCTTAGATAAATCTATGCAAAATAGGCTAAGAGACATAATTCTTGAGGAACCTATTCCACTTATGTCAAATATTCAATATGATATAGTATCCTAAAGAATGATATCTCTTAGAGTATTTTACATATATTTATCTAATATATGTATCCTAGTAGCACTTATCACCAATAAAATAAAGGTAAATACTTATTTTTCATAAATAATAATTTAATATAAATATTTAATGAAATATAGAAAATAGGAAATAGAGAGAAACACAAATTTTAATATATATAAACAATATAACAATAAGTTTAACCATGACTAGAATAAATAATGAGGAACAAAGACGAACAAAGAAGCATGAACTAAGAAGGAGTTTTGAATAATGATTTAGAGGGATAAAATGGAGATGGAGATGCTCATGAGGTTCTAAAACTTAGTTATAATGTAGGGTGGATCCTTTAGTTAAAAATGGCTAGCTACATGTTACTCTTAGCCCCATGTTATAAACATATGTTTTGATTACCAAGGGTAAGTTGGGTGAAAGAGAAGAATGTTTTGAATGTAAGAGGACTTGGGAAAATATATTCAAATGGAAAGTATCAAAACAAGAAGAGATTCATCCTATCCGTGAGTTTTATATTTCAAAGGATGTGAAGGGTTTTCATATTAAGGTTTCCAATTTAGTGATCTATAAAACTTTGGCTAGAATGGATTATGATCTCATTGGGATGTTTTTAGGGCCTTAATCAAATATTGACATTTTAAAAAAATTGGCAAAAATAAAAGGGATGCCAAAGGGACACTTAGATATATGTGTTATGTATAATAGATTTTTTATGATACACCTCAATAATGAGAAAGATTGTGCACAAACATTAGTAGGTGGTCCTTGGTTCTTAGGGAGATTGGGACTTTTCCTAAGGAAATAGAAACCTAAATTTGATATAGATAAAGAAGACATTAATCTAATGCCAATCTAGGTTCATCTTTTAGGGATTTTAATGGAGATTTGGGAGGTAGATCTAATAATAAGCATGACTATTAATTTTAAATGTCCCTTTACCTTTGATGTAAATACTAAGGCTAGAACCAAAAATTCATGTGATGTTTTGTGTTAATGCATTTGTTAGTTAGTATCTACCCAAATTAGTTATATTAAATTATAGTCATGGATAATGAGTATATATATTTTAGTATAAGGGTTCGATGGTTAAATGTAACACATTTCATATGCTAGGAAACATGTCTAGGATTTATCCTTAAAACATTAATAATGGAAATGGAAATATGGGAAGAAAAGATATGTAAACATGAAAAAAATATGGATGAGTTAGAGATGGATATTGATTATAACTTATAGATAAAAAAGAGTGGATTGGGAAGGGAAATAGTTTTGAAGGTTAAGGAGCAATTAGCAAAAGATGGAAAGGATTGACAAGAACATCTCAATGTTGATAGTAACGAAGTCAAAATTTACCAAGATCATAAGAGATTAAGAATAATGTTTCTTTAATATTCTTAGATGAAGGATAGATGACAAATCCAAGAAGGGAAGAGAAATAAGTTAGTCAGAGTGAGAATACTATTATTGAGGCAAGGGAGATTCATAGAGAAATGAAAGGAAAATTTAGAACAAGAGGAGTCCGATAAGGTCTCTATCTCCTCTCATTATATAAACTTAAAAAATGTCTTAGAAATATGTAATGAGTATCCATTCACTATTATTTTATGGAAATAGGATGAGGAAGATAAGAGAATAACATAATATAATGATGATGAAATGGATCCTTGTTATTTGAAAATACTATTATAGAATGTTACAACCCCCTAAAATAGAAAAGGTAAGGATGTTAAGGATATCTCAAGTGTGAATAAAATAATTTGAGGTAAGGTTGTGAATCTTGCATAAAATATAAAGATAGGCAAACCATCTTAGAAGGAAACTTTAAACAAAAAATAGAAAAGGAGATTGTTGACAGTTTTTAGAACATGTTACCTTTGAGAGGTGATAAATACCTAGCCAAAGGTACTAAATGAAGATTATCAGCTAGATTATTAGAGGTATAAATAATAGTAATAAATACATAAATGTTAGGTACTTAAAGAGAAATAATAATAATATCAAAATGGATATATAAGAGACTAAGATGGAAGAGAATTTATTAGAAGACAGTAAGAATAGAGTTTGGAAAGAAGTGTCTATTATTAGTGTTAGTTCTTTGGGGTCATCTAGTGGAATTAAAAAAATTGGAATAAGAAGGAGGTTAAGAGGTAGATCTATTTCAAATTTTCTAACTAGTTTGTTATGATCCCACTAATAATGAATATGGTTCTATGTGGATTCTATACCACATTTATGCACCTAATTCTCCCTCAGGATGTAGAAAAATGCAGAATGAGATTAGCATTTTAAATAAGAATTATGGGAACTTGTAAAGGATGATTATGGGAGACTTTAATAATATAATTTATTTAGTGGAGAAGAAATTGGGAAAGTAAGAATATAATGATAACATTGAATATTTATCTGAGCTTATAGACAATAATGATCTGGTTGATGTGGATCATCGAAGTTCCTTATTCACTTGGTATAATATAAGGTTAGGGTATAACTTGATTTAGTTTAGGCTGGATAAATTTTTGATGTTATCTAATTAAATTTTGAAACAAGATGGCTACTTGTCCTCTTTTCCTAGGATAGGCTCTAATT
Source organism: Torreya grandis (assembly GCA_037957365.1). NCBI lineage: Eukaryota > Viridiplantae > Streptophyta > Pinopsida > Cupressales > Taxaceae > Torreya > Torreya grandis. The sequence continues at coordinate 1,546,757 of JARHVA010004061.1, forward strand.
AGAATCCATTATTACCTAATATGGATGATCTAGTAAAAAATAATAGAAATCATTTTTGTTTTGATATGTGGTTCCAACATCTTGAGCTTAAAAATAAATCAAGGAATGGTGGGAAGTTGATTTTATAAGGAAAACTCTGTTTAGATTAGTCAAAAAGCTTTAAAATATTAAAAAGAATATTATAACTTGGAATAAAGTTGTTTTTGGAAATATTTTTTAATAAAAAAATCTTAGAGAAGAATTAGCCTAGTTGGAAGAGCAGATATTTACTAATGGTATAGACCAAGTAAATTTATGTAAAGAAATGAACATTTTTTTCAAGTATCATATGATTGTAGCTAGAGAGGAGATTTTATATATGTTGAAATCAAGTGAGATATGTCTCACGAATTGTGATAGGGACACCAAGTTTTTCCATATGACCACCCTTAAGCATAAGAATTATATATAGTTGTGGATATCATGAAGGATAATGGTGGGGGTGGGGGGGGGGGGGGGGGGGTGAGTTCTGACTCATAGGTTATTAAGGATGAATTTGTGCATTATTTTTTAAAAATTATTTGTTGCAAATCATATGTAGAATTAATTTATGTGCAAGAACTCATCTATAACATCCTGAAGTTGATTTATCAAGATAAAAATAATATTATTTAGATTTTATGACAATTAAATATGTTAAAGTTGTTTTTTATGCACAAGGATGAAACATCAGGGTTGGATGGATTTATGATGACCATATTTCAGGATAATGGGATAGTATTAAAATGACTATAGTTATTTTAGTTGATGAGTTATTTTATTTATTAAACTTTTTAATGGAGATACATAATAAATTTGGCATGTTGATTCTAAATAATAATGGTACCTTATACTCTAAATACTATCACCCCATCAACATTTCTAATACACTCTAAGGTTTTAAAAAACTCTTATCTATCACAATTCAACCTTTGCTTGAGAATATTATTTCTAAACATCAGGGAAGATTTATTTTGAGTAGAAAAACACATGAGATAAATATCATAGTTCATGAGACTATTCATTTGATAAACAACGTAAATAAAGCTAGAATTATTATTGAATTGGATATGAATAAGGCTTATGACATGGTTGATTGGGAGTTTTTGGATAGAATCCTTTAAATAATATTTCATTCTTAGGTTAGAACGTTGATTTAAACTTTTATTTATACTATACAACTTTTAGTGTTGATAAATGGAATTCTTGAAGGATTATTTGGTATTAGGAGAGGAATTAGGCAAGGTGGTCCTTTGTGTACTTTTATATTTATCATTATGGCTAAAACATTAAGTAGGTCTCTTATAGAAATAATAAGGTAGGGGATAATCAAATATTTTAGGCCCACTAGAGAGGTGGAACCCACTTCACATCAATAATTTGTATATTATATAATTACATTTTAACTACTTTAGTGAGAGAAACAAAGTAACTCAAAGAGAACATTAATAATTATGACGAGTCCTCAAAGTAGAAAATAAACTTTTAAAAAAGTTATTTGTTTTTATTTAATACCCCATAGGTGAGACAACATGAAATAACTCATATTATGGGATGTAAAATAAAATATTTACCCTTTACTTATTTGGGAATGTCACTTTTTAGGGTTAATATGCCTCAACAAGCTTGAAATTCTCTATTGGTCATATTTCAAAGTAAATTAGCAGGGTGGAAAGGTTCAATTATTTCCCAGGATAGTAAACATATGCTTATCAAAAACACATTATAGATTTTGTCTGTGTACCTAATATATATGTTTAAATTTACTAAGTTCAGAACAAAGAAGATAGAAAATTTCAAAAAAGGTTTTTATGGATAGGTTCTAAAGAGAAAATTAGATTGTCATTGGTATCTTGGGATAAGGTACAACTTCCAAAAAAATTGAGTCCCTTAGGATTAGAAATATGAAGTCTATGAACAAAGCCCTTGTGGACAAGTTGATTTGGAGGTTTGTTAAAGAGTAAAATAAATTTAAATTTATTTTACAAACTAAATATTTTCATTTCATATAGTTTATTAATTTATTTTTTATGGATTAGTTCATTAGAGGTTGCTGTTTTAAGATTTTTTTAGTTAATAGTAAGGATCTCTTTGTTAGGAAAGTAAATAAAAGGTTCGAAATGGTGATAAAGTGAGGTTTTAGGAATATTATTGGGCTCTAAATCATCCTTTGATGGATTTAGACCCTTGGAATTAGATTGGTATATACCGTCAAAGTGAGTATGATATAGGAATGGTAGATTACATTCAGGTCTTAGAGATAGGGAAAGTGTAGAAGTAGGTGGGTGTGGAGAATTTAGATGTGTAAGGTAATTCCATTCTATTTGGCTTGAATAACTTAATTAAAGGGATCCATGTTACCAAGTTCATTAAGGATAGTGTACTATTGTGTATATATTATTTCTATGGTCATTATAATGTTAAATTTGGGTACAATGTAGTTCTTGAGGCTACTCAAGATGGTTTTACTTGGGGTAAGTTATGGTTTAAAGATTTGGTCATCAAATTCAATATTTTCACATGGTTATTTTTTCAAAACAAAATACTTACCATGGATAATTAAAAAATAGAAGTATGATCATCATCATAGACTACCCTTGTGTGAAAAGAGGAAAACTCTATTAATCATTTAATGATGGATTGTCCCTTTACTTTTGAACTTTGGGGAAACATTATGGATAATTTTTAGACTTCCTGAGTTCAATCTTCTTTTTTTGAACTTTAAAACTAATGGAAATCACCTTTCAAAAATAAGGATATGAAAAAACATAAAAATTAGATTTTAATCATATTTTATGGGGCCTTTTCAAAGAGAATAATGGTAAAGGTTTCAGAGATTTCAAATATTCTAGCAAGAGGGTAGTGAATATTATCAAAATTGTGTTAATGGAGAATTTTAAGATTATTGAAACTGGAAAAAGGTTGATTTATCATTTAAGACATTAAATTAACAAGGAATTGGAAGATGAGTAATGATTATAGGTCTGTAGTTGATCATAGGGTGGATTTTATGAAGAATGTAAAATGGTATCTCCCATCTTCAATATGGGTCAAATTGAATTTTGACAAGGCCCCCAAAGGAAATCTAGGTTTATCTATATGGGAAGGAATTATTGAAGACAACAAGGGAGATGTTGTGGCTAATTACACAGATAACATGGGAATTTAAACCAATAATTTAGTGGAAGATAAAGAAGTGATTTGGGGCTTACAATTAGCTAAATAAATGGGTGTGAATCAATTGTCAATTGAAGGTGACACCCTTAATATTGTTAACCATATTTACAAGAAAAATTAATCTAATTGGAATATTAAACATATGATGGAGGAGGCATATAATATCATAGGTTATTTTTAATTAGTTTGTATTTGACATGTTTATAGGGAAAGGAACCAAATTATGGGTTGGTATGCACATTTAGGGGTGGTTTTCATAAGTTTCAAGAAATGGATTAGAAAGGATAAGTTGTCTAATGATATATTATAAAAGATCACTAGAGAGGCTCCTAATCAAACTCTTTATAAGTGAATTAAATGGTAATATATAAAGGGAGGATGGTTTATATATTCTTAATATAGTTTTCAAGGTTTATTTGATTTTAGATATCTTTTTTAAGATATGAACACTGAGGAATTTCAATAATAAAGAGATTTGGAAGTCCCATAGCCTCACTCATGGGAAAAAGGATAAAAAAATATATCCTTTTCATGATTATTATGCAAATGTGGCATGGTGATGGGTAAAGGAATCATGTGATGGATATGAAGAGATGATATTTATTTATTGATAAATGTGTATTTAGTTTATGTATATATATTTAGGACTGTGTAGACATTTATGTTGAGAGTATGGGTGGTGGTTAGTGAGGGTTGATCCATTCTCAATTAATGTTTTGATGAAGAACATTGAGTTTTGAAGGATTTTTTACGTAGCTAGTTTAGCCAAATTTATTCATAAATTAGAAGGGTATGATCTATATATATTTAAGATTTTTGTTAATAGTTAGAACAGAAGAGTGATTGGGATGAAAGGGGTTAGCATTGAAATAACAAAGGAGTTTATTGCTAAAGATACATGCTTGAAAATGGAGGATCTAAAATATTTAAAATCCAATAGAGATAATAAGGAAGAAAAGGAGAAATTATTGGTGGGAGATGAGGAGCTAATTGATTTTCAAGGTGTATATCTGATGGATTCACTCCCATATACCTATGAAAAATCAACTAAAAATATTATGAAGTTTATTACTTTAGATTGAAGGTATAAAGTTGTTCACACTTTTCATTTTGTGTTTCTCAAATATTTTAGTCATCATTTTCTTATGAGTTTTCCATTTTAAATTTTTTGGAAAGTTTAGTGGAAGATGTTAAGAAGGGTAAAAAATATTTTCTCTATACCAAGCTATCATCTTCTTGATTTATAAGTATAACAAGTGTTAGAAGATTGGTGTGATGCATATGTCTAGTTTTGAAAATATTTAGAGAATAGAGAATGAGAAAAGTAATAGGACTCTTAGAAGTGTAGGTAAAGTAAATTATCCTAAAAGGGAGGATATTAATATTTATAACATGGAAATAAATCAATTCATAGATGGGAGAAGTAAAATACTGGGCTCTTCAGATGAAAAATTAAGGGTGTTGTAGAAGTCTTGAAGCTTCTAGAATCTATAGGAGTTGAGGACATGAACAAGGTTGAGGACATTAAGAAATGTAAAAATAAGGTGAGAAATGAATTTAATGCAATTTTTTAGGAGATTAAGGGGTAGATCAAGTTGAAATCAATGGATAAATAACTTGATATTCATAAATATTTTCTAAGGTGGATCTTAAAAGACCATAATTTAGTTAAGAATTCCATCAGAAATAATAATTTATAGGGGTGTATTAAATAGTCAATAATATTTGAAGGAGGTGATTTTAAAGGTGAAGAGATCAGAGGAGAGATTTAATAGTCTAGAGAAAGAGCATAAGTCTATCAAGGAAAATATGGGTTTTCTAGATGGTTTCATCAAAGTGGCTATTTAGAATAATTTGAATGAAAATTATGAATGGGTTTAGGTTGATTATTAATAATGTTGAAGGTGAAAGTAGGCCAGGTAATAAATATAAGGGTTTGGTGAAGGATAAAGATGGATATATAAAAATTCAAGGTATAGAACACATAGAGATTGCCCTAAATTAAATGACAAACACATGAGATGAAACCCTCGATGGGCAAAATAATTAATGGTTTAGTTGTTCTCTTCTTGCCTATTTGATTAGTTGTGTTTCAACTATATTTTAGTTAATTAGTTTCTACTTTGTAGTTGTTTCTATGTTTTAATTGTCTTTGTGGTATAATTTAATGTATCTTCTAGATTTTTTGGCCTAGTATGATTGTTTATTGTATAAAGGGTTGGTCCCTATTCAAAAAACCCCATTTACCAATAAATAAAAAATAATAATTTTATGATATTCAAATTATATTAATTTGATATTTAAATTGTAAATAGAAAGTAACACATGTATGTTTTAGATTAGAGGTAAAATCAGGTTTTGAAGGGGCCCCGAAACCCTTTTACAGAGATCAAAAAAAAAAAAAAAAACAACAACAAAGCCCACAGGCAACGCCTAAAAAACACTACAGAGAAGTAGCAAAAACATGTCTAGGATGTTCCTGAAACCATTAGAGATACATCCGATCAAATCCCAGAAATAGAAGTCTGTAGGTACAACAAACAAAAGCAAACAAAAGAAGAACAAAGATCTGTACCAGTTTCTTTACCACCAAGAAGGACCAGATTATTCATCCAGTTCCAGTATCAAGTTCATGGCTTCTTTTTCTTTCAAAGCAATTTCCTGGGTGGTAATCTCCAGCAAAGCACCTTTTTGTGTATCTTTCTTTCTGGAACTTTGCCTTGTCCTTTTGCTGGGACCCTCTAGTGCTTTGGTCTCCTCATTGGCTCGTTTACCTATATTGATAGCAGCTGCACAAATGTTGGACATTACTTCCTCCATTTTCTTTCTGTTATCCTTAATTAACTCCCGGAGATTATTTTCGTAAGCTTTGAGCTTCACAGGGATCTCGCTTAACTGATTTTCCATGTTGTTTACTTTGTTCCAAGTAGCTTTTAGAGAATCTTCCAAAGTTTTCACTTTTTTCTTGAGATCAATGATCTCCCTACATAACCAGGATTCTAATTGGGAAGAAGACTCAGCTTTACTATTAACCCAAGTCATAGGAGTATGTATTTCATCATTCTGATTCTTCCCTCTCCAATCCTTAGACTTTTTATTTGGGCTATTCCTAGCTTCTTCAAAGAAGTCATCTTTGCTCTTTTGTTCCCGCTCATTGATTCCATCTTCAATTTCCATCTCCATGTTTTGAATATCTCCTTGGACAGATATTTCCTTTTCTTTCTTAGAAGTTGAGTCCTCACCATGATCTTCCTGGACAGTGTCATCCTCTGCCTCTTTCTGGTTTTCCTCCATCTCTTCTGTTCTGGTAACAAAATCCTCCTCAGTATTGACTTTATCCTTTTCAATTTCCTCCGATCCTTCATCATCATTACTAGAGTTGGTATCCCAGCTCTCTGTTCCATCTTCTTCCTCCGATTTTTCCTTCTCGAGTTCCTCAAATCTCTCTGACCCCTTTCTTCTTCTGCATTCTATTTATTAGGACTAGGGATCTTAATTTTTCCTCTTCTGCTTACATTTTCATTCTTTTTATTCCCTAGCAACTTATTTTTCCCCTGTTTGGGATACTTAACCAGTGCCCTATTCTTACAATAGCCTTCAATAAGCAGAATTAGGCCTTCATGAAGAATAGGGCGCAAATCCTTTTTCCTATGAGCATAAAGGCTTTGAATCAGGGAGTAGCGAAGATAGAAAGGAAAGGACAAGCTAACCTTATGCCTGAAGTGGTTGAGAAAGACAAAATGGAACTTATGCACTCATTTGCTTCTTCTGTCCAGGATGAAATACTCCCTTATACAGCTTAGGACATCCCTCCATATCCCTTTAATCTAGTCCAGCTCATAAAAATCTCCATTTTTGACCAACTTTTGCTCCTCCTCATCCGTTTTGGGGAACTTGCAAAATGCCTCATTCGAAATGTTGGTCTGCTTTGAAAATTTGATCCCTTCCATTGACAACCCTGTAACCTCAGCAAGAAAATCCTCAGTTAAATTTAAAGTTATACCATGTAGGGTGACCCTGTCGTCAGACCAATTTTTGAAGAAGGCCGTCGTGATATGCGGTTTAGAACTGTGAAGTCTTTCCATGTAGCTCGTTACATTTCCTTTCTACAAAATTTTCCAGACTTGATGTTTCTCTTTCCATTCTGCACAGCTCTTGGGCTCCTGTTTATGGGGCTCTCCCTTCCTTTCATAAACCATGCTCATTTTCTTTGAAACCCGATTACTGTGGATGTTACCCTACATCCTCCTGCTGTCAAGTTGATTGGGACATCGAATTTGTTTATGGCTTTTCAGGATCCGCTTCTCCCTCTTGAGGGCCTTGCTTTTTGATAATTGGGTTCCTTTCCCCGTGCTGCCACTCCTCCTACTCATTAAGATTTTATTACACTCCAATCCTACCTTCTTTCGCATGTGTGGCATCGAGATGAATGATTGCCCTTAAATCTACATTCTTTACTAAGGTTTCATCCCACCACGCTTTTTGCCCTTCCCGGACAGCACAATTGGCAAGCCAATCTGTAACACCATTTGCTTCACGGTAGGTATGGGTGATTTTTATTTCTTCAAATTTATTCAAAAGAGTTTTCATCTCCTTAACCTTATCCTCTATTGTCCAAGACACAGTATTCTTATTATTAAGGATATTTATAACATTCAAAGAGTCACCTTCAAGCCACAATTTGGAATAACCCAAGTCCACAGCTAATTTAAGGGTCTGGAGGGCAGCTGTAGCTTCGGCAATGTGGCAGTTAGATATACCAATGGGAATTACAATAGCATCAATAACCCTTCCCACATGATTTCTTAGAACACCACCACAACCAGCATTTCCCGGATTCCCTTTTGCTGCACTGTCAAAGTTTCCTTTAATCCAATCTTGAGGTGGACTAATCCAAGTCACACCTGATCTGGGATTATCAGGTTCACCGAGAATAATATCCTTCCTCAGAGGATTATCCACATTGAGATTAGATCTTGGATTTTTTTGAGAAGAAAAATTTTCCTTTAGAGCTCTAATGATGTTCTGGCCAACCACCCATCCAGGGAGCTCTTTGTTTCTGAATATTCGATTATTTCTTTCCTTCCAAATTCCCCACCAGGTATGGGGAAGAGTAATTTTCCATAAGAAGAGAACTTCAGGATTCTTTGAAGGGCAATACCAGCTTTTGAGAGAAAGTTCAACATTTTTTTGATGAATCCATGTAATGCCCCACAAGTTGAGAACCTCCTTGCAAACAAGCTGAGTGAAGGAACAATTCACAAACAAATGATCTCTATCTTCAAGGTCTCTCTTACACATGATACACCTGTTAACAATATTGATTCCACATTTCTGTAAATTATCCAGAGTCAAAATTTTATTTTGGAGAAGGGTCCAGAAAAAGAACTTGATTTTAGGAATGAGCCCCTTAATCCAGGCTCTTGTCCATAATGGTTTTCTGCCATTTCCCTTGGAGATGAAGATGGAAGAGACTTTAAACTATCCACTTGGCTCCTGATACCAAACAATTTTATCTTCTTGATTAGGATTTAAGGATATAGCATTTAGGGATAATTGAATGTCCTTGAGAGCTTGATCATAGTCAGTGAGGTTTACCCAAGTGTTGTTCTGCCAATATTGATTAACCATGATCCCCGCTCTTTGTTTACATCTTTCTATAACATCTTTATCTTGGATTTCTTCCTGTAAGGGTTTACCTCTTACCCAAATATCTTCCCAGAATTTCACCTTTTTACCATTACCTACTTTCCATGCACTACCTTCTTCAAGAACATGTTTTGTTCCCTGGACTGCCCCCCAAATAGCAGACGGATGAGAAATATCTGGAGTAGTAAAGAAGTCATGAAGTGACTGTGCCTTAAATAGATACTTATGCTTCCATATTTTACTCCATTCTTTATTTTCCTTATAGACCCTTCATCCATGTTTAGCTAAAAGGGCAGTGTTCATACTTCTAATTTTCCTTATACCAAGTCCACCATCCTTAACTGGTTTGCAAATGTTATCCCATGCAATAAGAGGCATTCTCCTTTTCTCCTCAGAACCTGACCAAAGAAAGTTTCTTTGGATTTTTTCAATTACCTCAGCAAATTTAGAGGGGATTTTGAAAAGACTCAAAGCATACGTGGGTATACTTTGAAGACTTGCTTTGAGGAGAGTTAGCTTTCCTCCTTGGCTAAGAAGACAACCTTTCCATCCCACTAACTTCTTAATAAATTTATTAATAAGACCTTCCCAAAAAGCTTCAGGGGCTTTCAATCCAAAAGGGAGACCAAGGTATATGGAAGGAAAAGAGCCTATAGAGCAATCAAGAATTCTAGCAATTTTGTTCTGTCTATAAATTGGGGTATTAGTAAAGAAAACTACACTTTTATTCCAGTTTATCAGTTGTCCAGAGGCAGACGTGTATAGATTAATTGCTTCCTTAAGAGTCCTTGCTTTAGTTACTTCAGACTGTCCCATGAAAATAGTATCGTCCACAAATTGACCATGGGAGCAAGATAAAGGATGCGAAGAGGGTCTCAAACCATTATACTGACTTCTATGAACCAATTCCCCAAGGTATCATCCCATACTATCTGCCATGATAATAAACAAAATAGGGGATATATGATCCCCTTGTCTTAATCCCCTAGACGGATTGAAAAAATGAGACGACGTCCCATTTACCAACATAGCTATAAAAGTAGTAGATATCAACTGTTTAATAATATCAACCACTCTTTGTTCAAATCCAAAGGCAATAAGGCTTTTAGAAAGGAAATGCCAATCCACCCTGTCGTATGCTTTAGCAATATCCACTTTCATTAAGAACCCCTCGGTGTTGGATTTGAGAAGTGAATGAATATTCTCATGCACTGTTATAACTGAGTTGAGGATTTGTCTGCCAAGAATGAATCCATTTTGCTGATCAAAAATTATTGAGGGGATCACAAGGGTTAGTCTGGTCGTAAGTACTTTGGAGATTATCTTATAGAGGGAGTTGCACAAACTAATCAGCTTGAACTGATCTGGGCTATCCGCACCTGCTTTCTTCGAAATAAGGCATAGAAAAGTGGCATTAATTTCCTTCAGCATCTGTTTAGCTCCAAAAAACTCCTTCACTGCATTACTGACATCCTTTCCTATAAATTTCTAGAACTTTTGAAAAAAGAACATGGGGAAACCATCTGGTCCGGGAGCTTTTTCTCCTCCAAGAGATCTAACAGCTTAAAAAATTTCCTCCTCCTTAGGTATAGAACATAACATATTATTCTACTCCTTCATGATAATGGGGGAATCACTCGTAGAATGTCAGCCTGACCTTTCAAGTCAATGTATGTTATCTATATGTAGGATAGCAATAAGTTTATGATATTCAAATTATATACATTTGATATTAAATTGGTAAATAGAGAGAAACACAAATATGATATATATAAAGAATATAAAAATAATTTTATGATATTAATATTATTTACATTTGATCCTCTAATAATTAAATTATTTATTCTTCCTCTTTTATTTTCTCTACTTTCCATTCTTCAATATCTCTACATCATTTTTTTCATACTCATGATTATGTATTCTCTTATCATTTGGCATATGTAATTATCATTTTTGTCTTCAATATTTTCTAGTGTATTATTTTCATCATTCTCTCCTTTGTTCTTCATCTTCCTTTTTTTTCTCTTCATTTTAAAAATGCATTTTTTATCAAACCATATTATCTACATATATATTAAATCAATTTTATATTATTCATGTAATTATAAACACATTATGATTTAATTTCATACTGATGAAAAAATAAGAAATGCATGATAACTTCATATTAACATTCAAACCTAAATAATATAGTATGACAATTTTATGCTATCTCTACATCATTTTTTTCATACTCATGATTATGTATTCTCTTATCATTTGTCATATGTAATTATCATTTTTGTCTTCAATATTTTCTAGTGTATTATTTTCATCATTCTCTCCTTTGTTCTTCATCTTCCTTTTTTTGCTCTTCATTTTAAAAATGCATTTTTTATCAAACCATATTATCTACATATATATTAAATCAATTTTATATTATTCATGTAATTATAAACACATTATGATTTAATTTCATACTAATGAAAATATTAGAAATTCATGATAACTTCATATTAACATTAAGACCTAGTTATGAATTTGTTTAGATTTATAATAATAGATTATAATTATCTTATTATAATATCTATAGAATACGTAGTTCATATATAATACAATAATTTCCTATAACCAAATATGATTTATAATGATATAATATGTAATATTATAAGATATTTATATATTATTAATATATCATTGATTTCAATCTAAGATATAAATAATAATAAATTTATGCATAATTTTATTCAAGATAAATCTCCTAAAAATCAGTTTTGAGACTACATGAAAATACTAATAGATTGATATTGTGTGGAATTAGGAATATTAGATCACTACATTAAGGCACATACATTTCCCTTAATGCATTTTTAACCCAAACAAATAGATATCGTTAAACTAATTTCCTATAAATGGGTTATACACTACCTCTCCATATGTAAAAGGTGTTCTCTAAAGATGTTGTAAGTATGTATGGATTGATACCATAAAAAATATATATATAATTTGTTATATGTTTGATTTTATTAATGCACTACTATGTCTTGTAGGTGAGTAAAGATGAAGGTAGGTTAAAGATCTGGAGTTACCATGTAGTTGGTGTGGTGGGGAACAAAGTGTAAGTGATCAAAATGTGATGGCCAAAGGGGCGATGTTGCCTCCCTATGTATGTGTCAACATGGCCTTCATTTACCATTTCCTTGCATGCCAACAAGATTATGTATCCATTGTTTTCATTTCAGGATATATTTATTATCTTATATCACTCTCATTTCATATGTTTCTTTCTAATTGAAATATAATTTTCACATGGTCTACCATACAATTTATGTTAATGAAATAAATGTGTATGTATTCATCATTTGTATAAAAAATGTTAACAAAAGGATCTTAGGGAATACACCATTGAGGGGAAATGGCCAATAAATTCAAAGTTTTTTTGACCAAAAATATACAAAACACTTTTTATTCCTCTAATTTAATGTAAAATAGTAGAATGACATTTCAAGTTGCACATCATCAATTTTATAAAAAATTTGAAGTTTGAGAGGCAATGAAGTTTGGCATTTTACATTTTTTTATAATCATGTAATTTTTATTTTCCTCACTACCCGTTGTGTTTTTATTTATGTTTCTTTTTTATTTGATTTGATATATTTGATTTGTATTTATACATTCAATTTTTTCAAATACTATGTCAGATGTTTTATGTGATTTAATTGTGTGTGTGTGTGTGTGTGTGTGTGTGTGTGTGTGTGTGTGTGTGTGTGTGTGTGTGTGTGTGTGTGTGTGTGTGTGTGTGTGTGTGTGTGTGTGTGTGTGTGTGTGTGTGTGTGTGTGTGTGTGTGTGTGTGTGTGTGTGTGTGTAAACTATTTAAAATTTAACGCATTCATGCCATTATAGCTTTCCACCCCCTCCCCAATAAACTATAGGAATTCCTTATCATCATAATTAAATAAACCTATTATAGTTTATAATAAGTAAAATTTGTTAAAAATTTATATTATGAGATTTTATTCATATCTAAAAAAATGAATTGATATTAAAATATTATTTATTGAGAGTTTATATTTCATACAAAAAATTTAAGTAAAATACTATTACAAATCTAATAATATTATAAGCTTCATTTTCAATATTCCATATAAATTACTAAAGTTTAAAATAAATAAACTAATCCATTTTTTAGTATAAAAATTATGAAAAAAAATTATTATTTGAATTACAATATTAAATATGTATAGTAATGAAAAAAATAGTATGATTTATATACCAATATTATATATATATATATATATATATATATATAGTACATATTTATAGTTGAAACTTTTTTTTGATAGATAATGAGGATTAGAGGGTACCTCACCCATTTTATTAAATAAAAGTTCATTATAAAACCCATAAAAAGATGTGGAAATCCATAAGACCCCTAAGGACCCAATAAATAACCCTAAACCAAGGACCAACAACCTCAAACACCAAACCAACCAAAGACACCACTAGAACAGGGACCAATATCCCTAGACACAAGACCCCAATGACCAAAAAATATACATAACATACCACCTATAGACATGAACCCAATACCACCAACTACCATCACCCCACCACCACAATCATAGACATCACCCTTAGAAGGTACATCAACCAACACAAAATTTCTTGAACCAATGAAATAACCTACTACAATATCTATCCCATCCATTTTATTCCCCATGGTAAGGTGAATTTTTTCCTCCTCTTTTCCTTTCCAACTTGAATCACCCTTAACTACTCCCCCACACTAGGAGCCACTCTCATATTATCCAACTAAGAGTGCACGTGTGCTAAGGTTGATCATCTACTAATGGGCCCAACCCCCACATAAATTGAAACCTACTATGGGAGAGGGGTGTGTATCCCAAAGATCCTTGAGAGTAGTTTAATAACTAATTCTAAACCTAAGTAATTTTGTCCTTAGAGAGCATCCATGACCAACACTATTGGAAAATAGAAGGATACCAAATCTAGTAGTGGCATGTAACTTTTATAAGGGCCCAACTTTTGAATCCTAGATTATAAGAATTCTAGGTGAACCAGAAGGTTATTGAATCTTTCATCTAAATCCTCAAAGGCCCTAAATGGATGGAGACCAGTGTTTGCTAACTTGGGAAAATCTAGGAGGCCTTTATCTTTTGAAGACAAATCCTCTACAATTTCCTCTAAGATAACACAAAAGTGATCCCAAACTAGCCATGATGACATTGTTATAGTCAATTATTTATCCATTGAGGCTTGAAAGAAATTACCCATGAAATTTGATGCCACTAGAGTTAACCTTGACCCTAAATTTCATCTCCAATAAAATCAAACCCATGACTTCTTTAATGATGTGTAAAAAATTCCTCACTCAAATGAAGAAAATGTGTTCCATCCTGGTATCCAACACGACCCTCAAAGGATAACTCACACTTAATTGTCATAACACATAGGAAAGGATCATTAAGAGCCACTTAAAGAATTTGTTACATGATATATCATAGACACCTTCTAGGACATATGAAAATATGTGAGATAAATGTCAAAAAACACAACCAAACACTATAACACTGAAGGATAATATATTGAGTTAGGTGAGACAATGTTGATATCATTTATAAAATAAGAAATGACATTTCCCATACTTCAGCCACTATCAACCATTAATAGTCCCTTAATACCAAGATAACTAATCTTGATATAATCATATGGGAGTATATAATTTACTCATCTCCTAATCATATTTATACATTAACTCCTCTATTTGATCAATGTCTCTACGGGCTAACTCATCAACCACTTGATTTAGCTCATGGAATCAATGGTTAGCTTCTTAGGCATTTAAGGATGAAAAACATTGCCATTACTAGCTCAAAATATTTTTGAGATTCCAATATCCTACCTTATCATTCTATAGGGCCTAAATGATAAACATAGAGTCCCCCTTAATGATGAATCAATCAATCCCACATTGGTACATAAGCTCAAGACCTAAAACTAAGGTATGAGCCTCAGCATTATTGGTGGTTCCATCCATCAACTTTTTTGAATCCATTATAATTATTGATCCTGATCTAGATACACCTAGGTTTCCCCAGTAGCACCATTAAATTTGAGTTTGAACATTCTCAAAGGAGGCAACTTATAATCCCTCCTTCATATACATTTATCAACCTTTGATAGAAAATTTGATTCATTAATGGGAAATTTTGGATAACAAGATCTATTTAATCAGAGTTAGAATTGGCTATGAAGTGTAGCACTAACCATGGACTATGGACTTATCTCATCACATTGAACATAATTTTCAAGCCACATACTAATTTAAATTTTTTGGGAATATTGGTGTATTATTCTTAATATGCATAAGGGTTTGAGTTAATTAAATATTTAAATAATATTATAATATTTAAGCTATTGATTTGTATAAATTAATTATAATTTTAACCTTTATATAAATAGAAATAAATATGAATAAAATAAGACTTAGCTAGAAACTAATTGAGATGGCTGTTGTAGGATCTGAAATTCACTATCCAAGACAGACAATATCACAAATCAAGATCTAGCCTTCATATTATGAAAAGATAGCAGCACCAAAATATGACACCTTAGGGTCTAACACTATAGACCTCTTTTCCCACTATTATCTATGAGACTTGATCTTTATGGGTTTTATTTAATGTGTCTATGTGAATTTGCATGTGAAATTTTGATTGTTAGATGTCTATAAAACACCCTATAGAGATGATTTAGTATTTAAACCCTAAAATCCATTTTACTTTGACAAAATTTTAGGAAAAGTTGGGGGGGGTGGTGTTAGTGTGTGTAATATATATTGAATGTGTATCCATACCCCTTTATGTGTGCACACTGCCTACATACCAATACTCCAAAGA
>JARHVA010004061.1:1565000-1602500 GCA_037957365.1 Torreya grandis
GGTAGTCACCACAATAGACAAGATCTAAAAAAATGATGAAATTGACGTTAAGTGAGAAAAATAAATAAAAAGACAAGAAAATTGGACTATATTTATAAGAGATTTTGTACAAGGTGAAGGTAATTATTCTACACTAGGTAATATTTAAAATTAAAATAACATTCCCAATTCCATGAAAAATAATTTAGATATGTGTTCAAATGAGTTAAGATAACTTAATCAGTCCTTATTGAATGATTAAATTAAAAATGTAGAACATCTAACTAATGGATTTACATTGAGTGATGAAACACATGGATTAACATAGTATAATGAAACATTAATTCATAATGATTTTTTTGAGCATGATGATAATAAACATCACATAATGACCCAAATTCATCTCTCTCATAATGAGTAAGAATTCACTTCTCTTATAGGTTCTAAAGTACCTAACTCACACTCTAATATCACTTCTATGGTTGAAGTGTTAACACCATCCAATTTAATAAAATATAAAGCTCATAGACCCACAACTCCAAGGATAATTTGAAAAACACCAAGGTATGTGATTGAAATATATGAGAAAATAATAGAACCTATGGAAGGTAAAATGTCAACAAGATCAACTCAATGTCATGTTTAATGTGTATATGACTATGCATTTTAGAAGAAAAGCCATACAAAACGATATCAAATATTTTTTCAATTAATTAAATTATAAAAATGCACCATTTTATGAACAATTTAGGGTTAGAAACAATAAAAATATGGGTAATAAATAATTAAATAGTAAATAATATATTTAGTGCATTTAATTCAATAGGCAGTGAACTTGAAAAAAGATAGTAATGTGGAAATATGAGTAATAACATAATTTATAGTAAGTCAACATCTAGAGATTGATTTCTTAGTAAAAATGTGCATCCCTAAACATGAATAGGAAATATCTAATAAATTCCATAAAAATAAGAAAAAATATTGATGAACCTTTACTCATAGATTATTGGGCATTTAGTGGTAGACTCCCACAAAAAAGCAAGGTGGTAATTGAAAGAACAAGACATTTGATTTCATTTTTCTTCATGATAAAACAAGGGTATCATATAATATATAAGATATTAAAAAAATAAAAGGTTAAAACACCTATGATCCACCTGTAAAACATTTCTTGGACATGACCCAAACATACTTTTTTGAAAAAAATATTGAAAAAAATAACAGGTAATTGATAATTAGCCAATGGTCATTGGAGACGTACAATCCTTTCTATGTTAAAATCAATCAAACATGCACCACATGTTTTTTTAGGATACATGTTGAATTTTTTATGCATTTTAATTATTTTTTTAATATAAAAGTGTACTTTACATATTGATGATATTATGAAAGAATATATGGTGGCTTCCCCACCTAAAATTTTAAGAGTTAATCCCTAGTATTTTATATCAAATTAAGGATTTTTTTTTCAATAAATAATGTTTAGATGTAATATATAACACTTGTGGTGGTTTGTCACATTTGAACAACTATATAAATAAATAAATTTTACATGAATTTAGATAACAACTAGTTTATTTTAAGAAGTAAAAATCTATAAAGTATGTATTGAAAGATGGAAAAGATTTATCAAGATTTGAGTTGGTTATGAACAAAGTAATTGTATCTAATTTCATGTTTGAATTTAAGAAAAATATTATCTACCAATATGTAAGAAACACAAAAATAAGCCAAAATAGTTGTGTTGATACCCTAATGTGTACCACAAGTGTTAGGTGTGGAGCCTGATTATCTTCCAGGATCAGAGGTCAAAAATTTGATGTTATTTCAGCTAGGTTTTGCATCCCATTAATTGTATCTATGATGGCACAGGGGGTTGCAAGGGGGGGAACCATATTTTATTATTAATCTCAATTTCATAGTTAATCTTAATTAGAATTGCCTTGTAAAATGTTATTTTATAGAGAATCTAGGCCATTGGTTTTAGGTTTCTAGATTTGATGGTAGAGGTTATGTTTAGGTGTTTTTCTCCTTATAATGTATTATTACATGGCTGAGATGAAAGATGAAATAGATTGTACACAGAGAGGAGGAAGAAAGAGGTAGAGATGTGTAACAGTGTTTGTTATAGGATTTGTTTCTCCCTTGTATTACTAGAAATAATATACTAGAAAAGTTTGGTGGATGTAGCCCATCTTGGGTGAACCACGTTAAATATAGCATTTCCTATTTTGTGAATATTTATGATTATTTTATGTATGTTAGATTTATTTGTTTCATAGTTTCTCTTGTATGCAATTTAGGGATAAATTTTTGTTTTATTTTATCTTAACAAGTGCTTAGAGTGTTAAAAAAACACTTCTCTTTTTAGAATTCCTAAGAATCCAACACATGAGTTGTAGGTTGTGATAATCTTGTTATATTTGTTGGAATAGATGTAGAAAAAGTGATTATTTCACAATATTTATATTAGTTAGTGGTTGGAAGCCACCATGGCCAAATAGAAAATCTTAAAAATATGAAGTATCTATGCAAAGAACAATGAATTATGATTAAGGAATAATCTAAGAACTAATCTAATGTGGATATTTATAATGAAAATTAAACTAAGGTGATATAGTTTAAAAAAAGAATCTAAAATAAGGGTAGGGTAAAAAAGAAAGATGTTTTTGGTCTTTGTTCTAAACATTATGAACAAAGTTCAAATCTCATCTAAACATGCATTGAACTAATATATGAAATTAAACAAACTAAGCCATGTTGCCACTAAAAAAATCATATCCTAGAAGAGGGTGTTAAATCCTCTTCTAGATTTGGGCAACATGGGAGCACTTCTAGGTATGTGGGTGTACCTATGGTGGAAGTGAGCCTCTAGATTTTAAGGGCTAGCTCCCTGAATGTATCTTAAATTGATTTCACCTATGTTAATACTTTATTATGGGAAAAGAGTTATAAGTTTCATGAAATAAACCTAATATAAGGGGGTTATACATGAATATGTAATCCATATGACCATCATACTTTCCTACACTAAGAAACAAGACACACAAACTAACTTCTATGTCCTATGGATCCTAACATGAGTATTTCAATATGGAGGTGAGATGTATGAGATATATCCAAGGTAAGTGAGCCATAGGTGAGTTTTATACACTAAATCTAATTATACACTTAAAATATAGGCTCATACACTTGATAACACTTCATATGACCTGTTAGAATAGAAACTCTTGCACAAACATGAAAGGATAAGGGAAGAAAGGATAGATAAAAATCACTTTACATCACCATACATCACTTGCACATTTAGATAATTGCTTAAGAAATAAAAATTAGATTTTTATTAATGTTCAAAGGCAAAATATGATGTCATTCTAGTAGGTCTTCACCATACATAGATTGGAACTTTTTTTAACAATAGCTCTAGAACTATATTTATAGGAAAGGGGAGCAAAAGATATGGATTTTTTGGCACTCAAAAGGGAATCAAACTAGTTCAAACCTATTTTAAAAGTTTTTACAACTACCACCATGAATCAAGCTCACTCAAACCCTTCTTGATTGATCCAGGTCACTCTAGTTAATTGCATCATTACTATATCCTCTTAGTGATGCTCTTTGGTGGTTGCAATGGTAGTATCAAGTTGTTTCTAGCTGGGTCTTGGTAACAATGTAGTTAAAACACTCAGATCCATCATTTAGAATTTATTTTTATTGCTAACTTCTCTTGACTATTTGTCATGGCATGCATAGAAGTGATAAAGGTCACTTTCAAAAATCTATTCCATTCAATGAACTATTGGGGTCCATTTATTTGCATTCATGGTACCCTTTGAAATATTATCTCCTTTTTCTAGAAATGGAAAACATAGTTAGAGAAGGATCCTTTTATGATGCAAACTTATAATCCAAAAGTCCATATTTAGCCACATGGGCTATCCCTTTATGTTCTCTATGCTTGAATTCATCATATTGAATACTCCATGTTGTTTAAGCTAGTTACAATGGCATTGGGATGACTATACAAAACCCATTTACTTCTATAAATAATGGATTCAATTCAAATCTCATCAAAAACCCTAGGCTAACCTTTGATCTAATTAGCTGTCAAAAACTAACTAGGCTTGTTAACACTTTGACTCAGTTCAGGCATTGGATTTTCTAAGTCCAAATGAATGCAAGCCTTCAGATATACCTTTGAATTTTCAATCTTGTCCCCACTTACACCACATGTCAAACACACAATAATATTTAAGATCCTATTGTCAATTTTTAGCTTCACACACTTATGCCATGTGTCAAGCTCTCCATCTATGTAACCATTTAACTCATATCATGTTATTGGATCTCCTTTGCATGATTGAGTATGAGTTGTTAGATATTATAAAAAGATTGAGCATTAACTCTAACCATCTTATGCTCATTGGGTCTCTATCTGACAAGCTCCATGAATGTGACACTTATCAATTATGTACTCACTTAGAGATCCTTTTAATAGTTTTGAATTCATCACATTCTATTAGATCATCAATGTATGATGAAGTGTAGGCCATTGATCTTACTAAGACCCATATTTTGAAAGATAATGGGTAGTTCATGATCTTAAATTTGACAATTTTTGGGATGTTAAATGATGTTTCTATGACTATCATTATGTTTTTTAACCAACTTTAAAAGCTTGGATCTTGAAGTGCTACAATCATGGAGGAATCAAAATTTTAAAAGATATGCTTAAGGTCAAAAAGGACAAACCCATTTAATCTACTAGTCTTAATAGATTTTAAAGTAAATATATTCAAATTTCAATATGGTTGGTCCATGACTTGTTCTATATGACATGTTGGTGATGACCCAACTCAAATGACTAAGTATGGGGAACTTAGAAAAAATGCCTGGGAGCCCAACTTTGCACATGTATAACTCCATTTTTTATTCATTGGAGGACTTAAGATTTAGATCATATGATCTTGACACAAAAGGGAAAAATCTCATATGACCAATTTCCTATGATTCATCCACATGTGGAAATGATGATGTTAGGTAAGTACTTACTCAGAGTTCTTGTTATTAGGCCCAAGTGTCTCAATCAATAAAATGAAGAACAAAATGGATCCCATGCACTTATAAGCCATTCCAATTATTATTGGCATCCCATAGGGTCTTTGAAAAATTCTCCATGATATTATAAAATTACCCTATACAATATTTTAAGTATAAGGGTTTGACCCATTTTGCCTATGGGGAAAAATAGTTAATATTCTTGGAAATTTCCTAGGGGCTACATGTTTGTCTATGCAAAATGAACATATATTAGTTTCCTAATCTTGTCTATTGGGATATGGAGTCACGTGTATAATAGGTTTGACATACAAAAAGCCTTGAAAAACACACCAAACAATAGAAAAAAAAGAACCAAACACAAAACAAGGAACCAAGAAAAATACACATGCGCTTAAGAACACTTATTAGAACACAACACAACAAGAAGGGAAACATATACCCAAACACTAACTAATCTGAGATGAACACTTCCTCTTAGATCAAAGGGGAAGTTTGATAATTTTCTTGAATCATGAGATGAGGGATTGAATGAGGCAAGCAACTCCTTGACTCTTGGTCTTGATGCCTACTTCTTCTTTGTTCTAATGGTCAGCCTCTTTAGCATGATGTTTAGTGAGAACCAAGCAACTCCAAATAGATCAACTATATGCATCTATATATACTTAACCTTTTCATATGGTTCTTTAGATATGACCTCTAATGGTGGTTGAACAAGTCTTACCTTCTTAATCTCCATGGTGCTTTCAATAAGATTGGGTTTTCCTTCATATGCAAGTTCTTCAAGATCATCAAGGAACTCTAAATAGTCCACCCAATATTTTTCATTATCCTCCATAGAAAATGTTTCCTCCACCTTCTTATGTACTTGACCCTCAACTTGGAAAATATATTCAAGCTCTTGAAATAAATTTATTTTTAGCTATCAGTTATCATTTATAGAATATGCTTGATGTTTAAGAGAATCAAGATTCTCTTCTTCATTTCCTCATATATTTTAATATAGCTCAATACTAATGGGATCTCTCAACTATTATAGAGGAATTTCAACCTCCACCTTACCCTCACTTTCTAGATCTATAGCATCTTAGACACAAGCATCACCATATTATTCTATGGCAATAGATTCTTAATCAACAAAATGACCTTCATCTTTATGTTTGATATGGTCATCTACAACTTCATGATTAGACAAGGAGTATTCCTCAAATGCCTCTCCCTTTGGGTTTTGGCCACAATTCTCATGGATAGCTAAAAAAGAGTCTTCAAATAAAAATTTCCTCTTCCATATTAAACTCTATATCAGTAGCTGTGATAGGATCTTCAATGTGTTTTTATTCATCCAAAAATGCAAATTTACACTTGTGGTCACCAAGGGGGTCCTTATGGTTATTTCATCCTCATATTCTCTCATGACATATTATTGGTTAGCTTTGGCTTAGATTTTCTCCCCTCTACTTACTTCTCTTAATATGGGCTCATGTGAATGAGATGGGATATGAAGTGTAGTGGAAGGTTGGAAAGTTGTATATGGAGTGTGGGATGTATTAGAGGGTTTATAAGTGGAATTAGGAAAGATAAAACCACTATTAATTTCATAGGTAAGTGACTTCTTAGGCTGATTAGAAAAGGGGACACCTACATAAGTAGGAGTTGTATCTTGCCAATAGTTTTCTTGAAATTTTTCAATAGTATCATGCTGATTTTTTAGCTCTTTTTCCTCCCTCATACTTAGCCTCTCTATTGAGCATTGAAGGCACTTTTTTTCTAAGTCCATTTGTTCTTTGATCTCCCATTGAGTTCCTTCTAGTTATTCAAACTTATTCAAAGTTTGCATATGACTTTGGATAAAATTTATAAACCATTCTATGAGATGATTAAGGAGTATATCATACTCATCATCCCATGTTATCTTTCATCGTTAATAACTAGTAAATGTGATATTGATGCCAACAAATACTTGATATAAGATGGAAAAAAATAAAGGAGGAGGAGGGTAACGATTAGGATCAATACCAACTTTGACTTGTTGCATTCTAGACTATAAGAATATATATCTTGTCTTTTAATACCTTGATATATAATCCATAAAAACATCTTGTTATTCATGACAAGACTCATAGGATTACTCTTGAGGTTCATAGGTATCATGGTATGGCTAGTAATAATCATATTAGGATTTTTAGGAATGAATTTTTTGATAGATATCTTGGTATCCTTCCTCATATGGTTTTTTAACAACATGGTGTCTATCTAGTGGGGAAAATGTAGGGTTATAGGGTTGTCATAGCTCATTAGACTGATAGCCATTTTGATAGGACTGTTGGGGAGTATACTATGGTTCATAATAAGGCTAGTAATGAGGTCCATGTTAGGGATATTCACCATGGTTTTTCATGTAAACCTCATGTATCAAGGGAAAAAACTAATCAAAACTTTAATAAGATATACCTAGGCTGCTTACAACTAGAAGCTATCATTCAAAGTCTCCATTAGTGATTTATTGTTTGCTTCCAAAAGATGATAAAGGAAAGACACACAAACAATCTCCCCACTCTCTTGGACCTTGGTCCCACCAGACATGCCAAAAATGTTATTAACAAATCTTGTACCCTAAAAAAGGTTGTTCAATCCTCTTCTAGATTTACATAACGTGGGAACACTTCTAGGTATGTGGGTGTACGTATAGTGGAAGTAAGCCTCAATATTTTAAGGGCCAACTCCCTAAATGTATCTTGAAGTGATTTCACCTATGTTAATGCTTGATTATGGGAAAAGAGTTAGAATTTTCATGAAATAAACCTAATATAAGTGGTTGATACACCAAGATGTATTTCATATGACCATGATACTTTATTTCACTAAGAAATAAATCACACAAAATAACTTATAAGTCCTATGGATCCTAACATGAGTATCTCAATAGGGAGGTAAGATATATGATATATATCAAAGGGAAGTGAACCATTGGCTAGTTTCATGAACTAAGGCTCATTTTACACTTAAAATATAGGCTCATACACTTTCAAACACTTCATATGACCTATTATAATAGAAAATCTTGTACAAATATGAAAGGATAAGGGAATAAAGGATAAAGAACAATCACTTTACATCACCATACATCACTTGCACATTTAGACAATTTATCAAGAATTAAAAATCAGATGTGTATTAATGTTCAAAGGTAAAAGATGATGTCATTCTAAAATGGATTCACCATATATGGATTGGAACTTTTTTTAACAATAGATCTAGACTATATTTATACGAAACGGGATAAATAAAGAGGGAGGTTTTGGTGACCAAAAGGGAATTGAACCATTTCAAACCTATTTGAAAAGTTCTTATAATTTCTATCTTGAATAAAGCTCACTCAAACCCTTCCTAATTTATCCAAGTCACTCTAGTATATTACATCTTTAAAATATCCTCTTAGTGATTCTTTATGATGGATATAATGGTAGGATCAAGATGTTTCTAATGGGTTCTTAGTAACATTAAAGTTACAAGACTCAGATCCATCATTTAGAATCATGTCTTATTGTTAATTGTTCTTGTTTGGTTGTCATGGCATGCATAGAGGAGAAAAAGGTCACTTTCAAGAAGTTGGTCCATTCAATGAACTATCAAGGTCCATTTTTTTTCCTTCATGGCACCCTTTGAAATATTAGCTTCTTATACTAGAAATGGTGAACATAGTCAGAGAAGAATCCCTTTATGATGCAAGCTTACAAGCTAGAAGTCCATATTTATCCACATGGGTGGTCCTTTTATGTTCTTTATGCTTTGATACATATTGATTGTTCTATGGTGTTTGAGATAGCTATAATGACATCATGATGACTCTACAAAACACATTTTATTTTGTCAAAAATGGATTCAGTTTGATTCCTATCAAAAACCCTGGGCTCACCTTTGCTTTAATTAGTTATCAAAAATTCACTAGGCTCATTGACACTTTGACTTAGTTCACTCATTAGATTTTCTAAGTACAAATTAATACAAGATTTTAGATCTAACTTTGAATTTTTAACCTTGTCCCCATTTATGCCACATGTTAAATGAACATTAATCTTCAAGATCCAACTATTAATCTATAGCTTCACATGCTTATGTCACATGCCAATCTCTTGAGCTATCTGACCATTTGACTCATCTCATACCATTGGATATACTTTTCATGATTGAGTGTGAGCCATTATATCTTTTAATAAGCTCAAGCATTAAATTTGACTAGCTTATGCTCATTGGGTCTTTATCTAACAAACTCCATAAATATGACACTTGTCACTTGCACACTCACTTGGAGCTCCTTTTGATAATTTGAATTCATCATGTTCTATTGGATCATATATGTATGATGAAACACATGATTTTGATCTTTTAAATACCCATATTTTGAAAGCCAATATCTAGTTCATGATCTTAAAGCTAATGGTTTGTGGGATATCAAATCACGTTCGTATAACTTTCATTATGATTTTTAACTAACTATGAAATCTTAGATTTTGAAGCACAAGAATAATAAAGGCATAAAAATTTTATAATATGATTTTAAGGTCAAAAATTACAAACCCATTTGATCCATTAGTCTCAAGAGTTTTTATTCAAAATGGCTAGTCTATAACTGCTTTTATATGATGTCCTAGTAATAGCCAAGCTCAAATGACTATGTATGGGGAATTTAGAAAAAATGCACATGATCTCAAATTTGTAAATGTATAACTCCATTTTAACTTTAGTAGAGAACCTGAGATTTAGAGCATATGATATTGGCACAAAAGAGAAGAATCCCATATGACCAATTTCTTCTAATTATGAGTAATGGTGATATCAGCAAAGTGCCTACTGAAAGTTACTATTATTAGGCCTAAGTGGCTCAATCAATAAAATGAAGAACCAAATGGACCCCATGAACTCATAAGCCATTCTAATAATTCTTGGAATCCCATAGGGTCTTTTCAACATTCTCCATGACATAATAAAAGGCCCATATACAAGACTTTGACTATAGGGGTTAACCCATTTTGGCCTATAAGGAAATATGGTCAACATTCCCAACTCACAAAATACATTAGGTAAGATTATTAGGAGGGTAAAAAATGATATAAATAGGAACCAAGCTCACTTTAAAGGTTCACTCGTGTAAGCAGACAACATTATCCCAAATGCAAAAGAAGTGCAACAAATGAAATAAGCCTAAGAACTTTCAACTAGTCTAGCATTGGCACAAATTAACAAATCTGCAATCAATATACACATCTATAATCCATAAGAACCATTCAAATCTAAAAATTAAACTATAAAAATAAGAGAGAAACCGTATAGCACTTCACACAAGCAAATACTAGACAATCTTTGTAAAATTCCTTGCTTACATTAATTACTCAAAGTTTACAAAGTAATTAGGTTTTAATAAATCCCTCCCTTTTAACAATAAATAATGATCATTTTATATTAGATTAAGGTGGTATGTTTGTTATTCTCATCTAATTACATTTTCACAAGTGTATGGGATAGGTGCCCTTTCTATTACATTCTAGAACAAATGACTTTTATCTTTTAGTAGACTAGTCTATAAATAATCTACTTCACAAATTTCATATGGCCATGAACTTCCATTAAATTTCTTACCAATGTTATATTATATCTTTATTTCATATTTCTTTTCTACTTATGTGGCATCATCCTAGCACCTGCATGGTATTTTTATGACAAATTACTCATTACTGTTTAAAACCATGACCATTTACCTTTGAAAATCTATTTTTATCTCACATCATCAAATTATTTGACAAGGATCAACACTAATCATTAATCTCAATCTTGATATTTGAATGTAATTATCCATAATATGTATTTATACCCAAGGTTGTGCCACTTGGAAATCCTACAGGCCTCCCAAGATTTGTACCCTATGAGTTGAGTTAGTTAATACGCTTTTGTCATGTGGAAATCTCATGTTAACTTGAAGCTTCATTAAATTTTTTTGACTTACCTCACACTGTTAGATATTGATTGGGTGAGTAAATTCATGCTAATGATTTTTAGAAAGTTCTCAAGCTTTAATATAACTCTGTTGAAGTCTTAGCTTGTTACGCTTCATCGATCATATGTGTACATTATAATGCATACTTTTGATCATCTAGAACTTGTTCAAGCTTTAATATAGGGACCATGCCTTGAATTTTTAACATTAACCTCACTCCTTCATAATTTATCTATGAGAAAGAATGAGTCACATGTAGTCCATAGGTTTGAATGTGATTGGTTCTTACAACCATAAAAAGTTATTATGTAAGATTGGGAAATACCTAAAGCCTTATACTAATGTTATATTATTATTAATATATACAAACACTTTAGTCTAAAGTTTTTAAGATAAGTTTTAAACATGTAAAAGAGACCCCTTCAAATAATAAAATTCATTGCATAAGGTTTAGCCTAAGCTAGGAACATAAAAATAAAAGGACCCTACAAATAATTAAAGTCATAACATAGGATCATAGCCTAATATTTTAATGTATAAATACAATTAAAACCTTAGGGTAAAAACTTAGATTATGTCTATGTTATATTAAAAGGTACCCTTTTTTCTTAATATTAATTTCACATTACTTGATTAAGGTGATCCCAGTGAATATGGACCATTGATAATTGTCCCCATGCAAGTTTGAATTCATTTCATAATGGGACCTAGGTTAAAACATTAGTCATGTCTTAAACATAAATCCAATTAATATTTAACTAACAAAAAATAAAGATCAACTTAAACATTAAACATGTTTTTTCTCAAATGATATTACGTTGATCTTAAAATACAAGCAACAAGTTTTGGTGACATTGAAAAGTGAGGAAATACATGATCATCCAAAAACCATGTCCATTAATAGAAGTGAGATCAGTTCTTATAGAAAATAGGAAATATTGCATTTAGGGCACAAGAATAATAAGAACTTAAGCTAAAACCTTAGATTAATGCTCTCATTTTTCACTAACAAATAAGACTTCAATCCAAATTCTTAGGCTAAGGTTTAAAACATATTAAAATGATCATGTTACAAAAGAGTCTAATGAAATCAATGTATCATGGAAATTATCTCATGTGAATTATTTCAGGCCTTTTGGTGTTAGGGGAAATTTCTTAGACAAAATGTCTAAAACAATCTTCTTAAAGAGTCACTTGGTAGGGAATTTTCCTAGGGATAAAATTCACAAAGGGAACTTCTCATGGGGTGAAGGGCACTTTCAAAAGTACAAATGGTAATTTAGGAGGGTAAACAACCATTTTGAATAGGCAAAAAGGCAATTCAATAGGTAAAGTGTCTATTTCAAAAATCGTGAAGGGTAATTTAAAAAAAATTACTTGAGGTAAAAGTCTAAAAGGACTTGGACAAAGTATCAAAAATATAAAACTTGAAGGGTAATTATTTTAGGATAAATTTCCAAAGGAAAATACCAAAAATACATGCCTAAAATATAAAACCCAATATGTAAAAACATAACAAAAGGACCTTGTGAATAATAGAAAAACCCAAAATGGGGAGTCAGGACATAAAAGGGACTAAGCATGGATGTTATAATATGGTTTGGTTGTGTTGAAAAAACATTACCATGCCTTAGGTTTAAAACTAAACTAAGTCCAAGGCATAATTAATCTTTCCTACTTAAATTTAAATAAAGTCTCTTGCCAAATTAAATTTGAATTAAAAGGTCAAGGTAAAACATCAGGCTAAGGTTTCAAAATATAAATCAATTATAGACCAAGGCTAGTAAAGGATCAATTAAATATTTAGGCACAAAAACCCTATGCATGTTCATTCCTAAATGGAGTCTATTAAACTTGTAGCCTGAAACACAAATATCTAATGTCAGCACTTTAGATAAGGTCAAACTAGAACCATGGTTATATAAGTTAGCCAAACTATGGTGTGGATTATATTTAAATAAAAATAATGTGAAAACATGATAATGACTCTTTGATCAAATGAATTTTTAGTTTTAGGGTGCAAATTTGTACAATTTATCACATGAGTCCCCATTTTTCATAGATGGTGGTATGTTGACCTCAACAAATGATGGATTCTAGGGGAAACATATCAATATGTTAGAATTCATAGACTCTGGTTTAAACTAATAATTAAGATACTTATTCCATTTGATAAAGAAGCATTATTAAGATTAGTTCATTATTAAAACAAATCTTGCACATGTAGAATAAAGATCAAACATCAAAACTAAATCATGTTGTGTGTGTGTGCTTTGATTATAGTTATTAATTGCTGAAGGATTCAGAGAAACTTCTAGTTTCATGATTTTAATCATTAACATTGAATTTCAACATGTTTGAATATTCATTAAGAACCATTATTTAGCTCAAGGGAGGCTTGGGAATTGTTCTATAGCTAGCCAGGTGTCCATAGCCCTAATAGAGATGCATTTGGCTCCACTCAAGGCCTTACTCCACTACCATCCAAGAATCCATATCCCTAGTGAAGATTACCAAAATTACCTTTGCTTGGAAATCTCTTGACTTTGAAAATAAGGTTCTTTTTTTAAGTCATTTTGTATTTCTAGCAAATGTTAGGAACTAGGTTAGCCAGGTTTAGGGATCTGGTCAAGTGTTTGAATTTCAGAAAATCATCCTTAGATACAAACTTTGTCCTAGGAAATTAATGTTTTTTAAGTGAAAGCATGAATGTGTCCTAATATTTTAAGCTTTCCTCCTACATGTCTAATTATTATTAAAACCAAACTTAAATAAAAACAAGGTTTAAAATCTGAAGGAACAATTAACTCATCCTTCAGTCTTTGTTAATTTCTCTAAACTACAACATCAAGCTCATATTTCAGCAATCCATGATCAACTAATGTTGAGAAGTCATACCTACATTTATGAACTAAGAATCTCTTTAGAAATTTAGATAAAACTTGAGATGAGAATTTTCCAAAAGGACTTACTTAATATCAAGGAACAAAGTAAGAGAAAATACACAAATATAAATAGGCACTATATACAAACAAGGGACAAGAAGGAAAAAATCAAGACATAAAGAACATGAAATAAACTAAACTAAGCCCTATACTAACTAGACAAAGTACTTACTTCTAGGATCAAATGGAAAATTATTTAGTCTACTATATAACCTTGAATCATGATTACTTCCATTTAATGGCCTATTCTTATGGATATGATCACTTGTATGCTTGTGTCGTATAGGTGATGTAGTTTGGTCTCCTACCAACTTTATTAGATGCATAGATTAAAGGTATAGGTTTAAAATCCAATCATCTTCCTCTAAAATTATTTTAATTTTTAGCTAGAGTGTTAGTTATGTTTCATCTATAGATAGATAGTGGCCTACATCATCTTCACTCAATGATGGTAGCTCGGCTAGTATCCTTAGATTGATGTCTTCATTAGGTTCTTTTTAAGGTGGACATGGGTTACCAATATTTACACAAAAATCTTCCAAGTCATCCCAAAAGGCTTATTCATCTTAATCAAGTGAATGATTTTCATCTAGACTTAAATCAAAAACATGTTGGTTCCATACTTTTGACTTCTTGAGGAAGACATGACAATTTCTGATCTATTTCACCTGCTTCATCTTCATCCTCAATGAGGAAAGGCAACTCTTATATCTACTCAGGCCTTAGCTTATCTTGGTTTAGGGACTCTAAAAGAATATCATCTTTTGGGAACTCCAAATCATTGGTGATATCCTCATATAAAGTATCTATGTGTTGTTTTATCCCATCATCTACCATCTCTAGCTCTTTAATTCCATTTAAGAAATCATGCTATGACTTCCTATAGTGATCATCTTATTCAGGGGTATTCTCCATTTCAAAAATAAATATATGTGGGTTATCTTTATGGATTCCTTCTGAATAAATATCATCTTGTACTTGATCCATATCCATTTCTATCAACCCTTCTTCATCTACATGTGTTTTAATGATGATGTCTTGTTGGTCTCTAATTGTAATCTCTTTTATATCCTTTGTAATACAAGTCATCTTAGATGAAACTTATTTAATTATCTCATCTTCATCTTCATCTTCATATTCATATTCATATTCATATTTAAATTGGAAATTAAAGGCCTATATGAAGGATTCAAAAGATCCTACAAAACTAGACATCCCTTCAACAAAGTCTTGATTAGGCACAATTTTAGTTGTATCCCTTTCACCTTGAGATGCTTCAAAAGAATTACAAGGAATAGCCAAATACATATCACAAAAACTCATTTATATGTTTTTAGATGATCCATTACTATTGTTATCATGAGGCCTATTTGGAGGCCTATCAAACCTTTGAGAAATATAGTTTTTGTTAGAGCCCTCCATTGTATTTTCTACTTTTTTTTGGAAATTAAAGAAAATTAGTGCTAAATTTTTTGACCATTTATAATATCAAGTCATTTCAATTTTTTATTACCACAAACTCATGATCTGGAGCATTACTACTAGTTGTGGTCATTAGAGTTCTATGATTTTGTAGATGGGGTCCACTTGTAGTGTCATTCAAGAACTCTAGGTTTTGGCCAAGATATGTATGACTCAAGGGAAATTTATTTTGAACTGGTGTTAATGTAGGTATACTAGGAATGACATTCATGATGGGCCAATATGAATTTACATTAGGCATGGAATACATCATCTGACCTTGACACTATATTTGGTCATTAATGATCACAACTTTAGAGTAGGCCTAGGTTAATGTATTTATCATTGGAAGAGACCTTTTCAATAAAATAGAGGTCATGGGATCTATAACATCCTTATAAATTTTTAAGGCCAAATCCTCATTAGGTATATAAGGGGTTATGTTTTTACAAAACATTTTTTAGAATTGAGTGTTAAAGGCTCTGATGGTTTCATTAACATCCCTTTTAATTTTGGTGAACTAATGATACAAGATAGAGGGAGTAATGATTTTTCCAAATTGATCAATGAATAAATTTTTAAATTAATCCCAACTTGTAATGTAATCCTCTAGAAGGTTAAGGAACCATTCATATGCAATTTCTTTGAAAGTAAATGGGAACAGTCTACATGCGACATCTTCATGAATTACATTTAACAATCTCAAAGTAGCTTTGAATGACTTAATATGTTATTCAATAGTGAAAACATTATTAAGGCTGAAATAAGGTAAATACCTTTCAATATTTCTTGGTAAGACATGAACAATATCTAGCTTATTGATTGGAGAACCACCTAGTCAATCTATACCTTGGACACATAAGTACCTTGAACTGGTGAAGTTTTTGAGAATCTAAGAATGTCACTCAACTAAGACTTGCTTTGGGTAATTATAATTTATGACTTTGAAACCTATTTAAAATAGGATGCATCAAACTGATCTTTACAAAGTATAATGATTAAGTTTGAACATTAGGTCAATTTTTCACAAATCCATGTAGAAAATGACTATATTTAACTAAATAGTTCAAAGATAAGTCTAAATTGATGAATGATAGGGATATTTACACCTCTAAGCTTGAATAAAAACATATTTGAAAAAAACCAGTCAATCTTTGTATAAAATTACTATTACTAACCTTATATGTGGGTAATACACAAAGAATGAACTACCTTTGAATGAATACCAATAGATATTCAAAGAATATTTATCTTTGGCTAAAATAATCCCAAATACTAGTTTGAAACCATAAATATTGATAATATTTGCACAATTATTATCAAAAGAACACAAATATGCAAAGAATACACCAATCTTTAATCAAAACACAATAAAATTAGAAAATATTTTGTAAATTCACAAAGATATGACTAAAGTCCCTCCTTCTAGTGCTAGTGAAGCTCCTCCTATTGATTCCTTAATATGAACCATAGGTGCATGGAGTGTTTAACAGATACTTCTCATTTTAGAATTCTTAAGAATATAATGCATGAGTTGTAGGTTGTGATAATCTTGTTATATTTGATGGAATAAAGGCATAACAAGTGATTATTTCACAATATTTATATTAGTTGGTGGTTGTGAACCACCATGGCCAAATATCAAATCTTATGAAAAATATGAAGTATCTATGCTAAGAATAGTGGATTATGATTAAGGACTAATCTAAGAACTAATCTAAGGTGGATATCTATAATGACCATTAAACTAAGGTGATCCAGTTAAAAAAATAAGCAAAAGGAAAGGAAGGGTAGAAAATAAAGATGTTGGTCTTTATTATAGACATTATCATAAAGTTCAAATCTCATATGAACATGAATTATACCAATGTCTGAAATGAATTAGCTTAAGCCCAAATCATAACATGCATTAGGAAAGCTTCTAAGGAAGGAATGAAATGATTCAAATAGTATCTACGCTCACTTTATAGATTCACTCTTGTAAGAAAACAACACTATCCCAAATGCAAAAGAAGTGTAACAAATGAAATAATCCTAAGAACTTTCAACTAATCTAGTATTGGCATGAATCAACAAATTTGCATTTAAGATACACATTCATAATCCATAAGAACCATTCAAATCTAAAAGTGAAACCAGACAACTGAGAGAGAAATTGTATAACACTTCACACAAGTAAATACTGGATAATCTTTGTAGAAATACTTGCTTATATTAATCACTCAAAGTTTACAAAGTAATTTGGTTCTAAAAACTTTCTCCCTTTTGATAATCAACATTGTTCATTTTATATCATCTCAAGCTGGTATGTTGGTCAGACTCATCTAATTACATTTGTACAAGTGTATGGTACATATGTCCTTTTTATTGCATTCTAGAACAAATGACTTTTTCCTTCTAGTAAACTGGTGTATAGATAACCTGCTTCATAAATTTATTATGGATATGAAATTTCATTAAATCTATTACCATTGGTCTATTATATCTTTATTTCCTATTTATTTTCTACTTATGTGGCATCATCTTGGCACCTAAATGGGATTTTATGGAAAATTAATCATTAATGCTTTAAAACATGACCACTTCCCTTTAAAAATGTGTTTTTATCTCACACCATTAGATTATTTTACATGAATCAACATTGTTCATTGATCTCAATCCTGATATTTGAACATAATTAGCTATAATATGTATTTAGCCTCGAGGTTGTGCCACTTTGCAATCCCATGGGCCTCCCAAGCTCTATACCCTATCAATTGAGTTAGTTAATGCACTTTCACCACATGGTAATCCTGTGTTAACTCAAAGCTCTACTAATTTTTTTTTTAACTTGCTTTGCACCATTATATATCAATTGGGTGAGTAAACACATGTTGATTTCTAGAAAGTGCTTGAGCTTTAATATAACTCTATTGAAGGCTTGGCTTGTTACATTCCATCAATCAGATGTGTACGTTGTTACATATATCATCAATCATATGGAACATGTTCAATCTTTAATCTGGGGACCATTCCTTGGATTTTCAACATTAACCTCAATCTATCAGATCTTGATTTGTGAGCAAACATGAGTTGTAGGTTATAATTCATAGGGTCAAAAGTGATTAGTTCCTAAAACCATAAAAATTGATTACGTAAGCTTAGAAAATATATAAAGCCTTGAAACAATGCTTTATTCATATTGATAAATATGAATACTTTAGTCTAAGGTTTTTAATCTAAGTTTGAAACATGTAAAAGGTACCCCTTAAAATATTAAAATTCATAGCATAAGGTTTAGCCTAAGCTAGGAAAATAAAAATAAAAAGACCCTGTAAATAATTAAAGTCATAACATAAGATCTTAGCTTAAGGTTTTACTATATAAATACAATTAAAACCATAGGGTAAAAACTTAGGTTAAGTCTATGTTATAGTAAAAGTGACCCTTTTATTCTTAATATTGATCTCATGCTATTATATCAAGGTGATCTAGGTAAACAGAAGCCATTGATTTGATCTATGGGGTTACGTGAGATTGGTTCCATAGATAGGATCCTTATCTCATTTGGCCCTTATTGCACCATCTAATTAAGTTTTCCTAATTAAACATAGGTTGTTTATCCTATGAAAAAGCACAATGTTTAAGTTACAGCTTAGATATATATAAAATTTAAGATAAAATCTTAAGATTAAGGTTTTTTTATGTTAATAAACATGAATGAGACTTTAGGACTAATATTTTAGTCTAAGTTATAACAAAAGGATCATGAATATAATAAATACATAGCATAAATTCTTAGCCTAAGGTTTTTATCTTATTAATAAATATGATAATCCTTAGGATAAGACTTTAGGATAAACCTTATAACAAAGGGACCATGCGATTATTTAGACAAAGACTAGATTTTTATCCTAAGGTTTGGTTGTGTTTAAAAACATGACCAAGCCTTAGGATAAAAATTAAATTGAGTCCATGGTATGATAATTATGATTGTGCAAGTTTGAATTCAATTCAAAAGGGGACCTTGGTTAAAATAGTAAGTATGGCTTAAAAATGAATCCAATTAATCTTGAACCAATGTCAAATAAAGATTAGTTTAAACATTAAACATGCTTATTCCCAAATGATATTCCATTGATCCTACAACACAAGAAACAAGGTTTGGTGACATTTAAAAGGGGGGAATCCATGATCATCTAAAAAATATGTTCATCAATCCAAGCGAGATTTATTTCTATCGATAATAGGAAATATTAAAGTTAGTACATGAAAACAATACGAACTTAAGCTAAAGCCTTAAATTAATGTTCTAATTTTGCATTGAAAAATAATTCTTAGATCCAAAGTCTTACCCTAAGGTTTAAAACATATTAAAATGATCATGGCACAAAAGATTCCAATGAAATAAATATCTTTGGGAAATTGTCTTGGGAAAATTGTTTTGGGCCTTGTAGCACTAGGGGAAATATTTTCGACAAAATGTCTAAAACAATCCTCCTAAAAAGTCACTTAATAGGGTATTTTACTGTGAAAAAATTATTGAACAGCACTTCTCATGGGGTAAAGGGCACTTTTAAAATTCCAAAGGGTAATTTAGGAGGGCGAAGGACCATTTTGAAAATGTTGAAAGGCAATTTGGTAGGGAAAGTGTCTATTTCAAAAAACTTGAAGGATAATTTTAGCAAAATTTCTCAAGATAAAAGTCCAAAAGAACTTGGATAAAGTATTTTAAATATAAACCCCAAAGGGTAATTAATTTGGGATAAAGTTATAAATAAAAAGCCTAAAAATAAATGCCCAAAATATAAAACCTGACAGGTAGAAACATAACAAAATATCCTTACAAATAATAGAAATACCCCAAAAAGGGGTTTTAAACATAAAAGATACTAAGAATGGATGTTAGACTAAGGTTTTTTTGTGTTGAAAAAACATGACAAAGCCTTAGGATAAAAATTAAACTAATTTCATGGCATAATTAATCACTCTCACTTAAATTTAAATAAATGCTCCCACCAAATTAAATGTGAATTAAAAGGTCTAGGTAAAACATCAGGCTAGGATTTCAAAATATAAATCAATTATAGACCAAGGCTATTAAAATATCAATTAAACATTTAATCATAAAAACCCTAAGAATGTTCATTCTTAGATGGTGTCCATTAAACCTGTAGCATACAATAGAAATATCCAATGTTAGCACTTTAGATAAGGTCAAACTAGAACCATGAATATATAAGTTATCCAGACCATGGCGTGGATGATATTTAAATAAAAATAATGTGAAAACATGCTAATGACACTTTTATCAAGAAATTTTTTAGTTTTGAGGTACAAATTTTCACAATTTGACACATGGGTCCCGGTATGTTGACCTCAACAAGTTAGATAATCAATTCAAGTTCTAATAGGATGATTTCCTAGTTTGGACCATTATTTTAGTTGTTTACTTTGTTATAAGATACACACTATAACCACATAATGAGGTTTAATCCCAATAACATAATTCAATTCAAGTTGTATCTTTTGTGCATATTACATTCAAACATGCACTTGATAATATAGAAGAAAATTGAAATATTTTTATGGAGTATTGCTTTTATATGAGAAATGATAGATCACATTCTCTAGACTTTTTCCAAAGATGTTTTGAGATATTTTATATAAATATGAATGTAATATAAATCATGATCAATACACAATACATTTGGTCAAACATTTATGTAAGATAGTTTAAGAATTCTCAAATGTTTTACTGGTTAAGCAGGATGAATAAGAAGAATAAGGTTCAATATTTATGGAGTTTATTTGAGGTTGGGAATGACAAAGGGGAATATTATGGTGTAGTTTCACATGTAAAAATAGACCTTAAAAAAGTGTAGGCAAAGCATAAGGATGGTGCTAATTTTATTAATGCTAAAGTATTGTGACTTGGTGTAATGAATTCTTTTTCATGGATTAGATAAATATTCTCATCTGTGAAAACGATTTTGGTTAATAGAGGAAGAAAATAATACAATGTATGAATATTTTATTAGAGTACATGGATCAAGTATTTTCCACTCCATTTAAAGCTCAAATTCTAGTTCATGGATAATTTATACTATGGATATGGTATACTTTTATTTGACCTATATGGAATTTAATAGGAATGAATATGAGTAAAAATAATGTATAGATGAATGTTATTATATACCCATAATTCAATGGATACTAGTAATTTAATTTGACCACTAGGAGATCATGAAACGACATCATTGGTTGACATTGACCACATCTTATATCTTTTACAAGTAGGTATATTTATTTATAATTTAAATTTATCGTTAAATACTACTGATATCTTAATTTTTTAATAAATATCATTAAAATTTGATTATACTTAAATTTTTCAAGGCATGTTTTTAAAATAATTACACTTAGGGACAATGATGATGGAAAAAACTTCTACTTGCCCCTATTTTGTAAATGCAAAAAAAAAAAAAAAAACACATCTTTCACAAATAAAGAATACCTAGTTTTTCTCAAGGGATCTATGGTGGTTATATAAACTTTGATTCATAGATACTTTCGAAGAAAATCAATGGTTATTTGAGGACTATGAAACACATAGGGTGGTGATTCATTATTCAAATCTAGTTATCACTACAAATATTCAAATGATCAAATTTTTGCAAAGACTCAAAATAAAATTTTATGGGAAGTTCATAAATCTAAGCATGAAGTGATTATTGAAACAATTAAAACTAGGTTTGATCTTTAAGGTATGTTGGATTGACTTGATAAGGTTAGTATTAAATGGTCTCACTTTGAAGAGTACTAAAGTTAACTTATTTGATTTAATGTATTATAATTTTTGATTATTTTCTCATTATGTGGTTAATTATGTTTGAATTTGTTTTTAACAAATTTTATGTAGGTTAGTGGTACCAGATGAGCTTCCACCTTCAAGTTTTTGGTGTTGTGAGTAGATAATATTATCTTCTTGAAAGAAAGATAAGCCTAAGAAATAATGCATGATAACTAAATACCTTTTTACCTCATCCTAAGTGGTAGCGAATATCATATAAAGGATTATAGGACTCACATATACAACTAGATGAGGTTAATATTCATCTTAACCCTTACATGTCATCAAAAATGGATCTTTGATTAAGCTAGAGAATCAAAAGTTAAACTACCCATTGCCCAATTTTTTCTCTTAAGAGACATTTGGCCATGATAAAAAACACATCATTGTGTCTCCATCTAGAGTGAAATATAATCCTCTAGAGTTTTCTTAGAGAACTCTCCCATGTAATTATAAGAGATGACACCTCTTATCTACCCCTCATGGTTCTCTTGAAACATGCATTGGAAGTTCAATCCATTTCCCACTTAGAAACAAAAAACTTCTCTTTAATGAGGCTTCCATATTCCTATTAATTTTTAACATAGTGCCTTTTAGAGAGTAAAGGGTGGATATTAAAACATTTATATGCCCATTCAGATATGTTAGAAAATATGGTTCATCAATTAGACTAGCGAGTCAAAAGATATGCTACTCACTAACCAATTTTTGGTCCCTTAAGATAAATTTGGTATGACATAAAATTTAATGCCATGTATCCCTCATCCAAAATGGTAAAAATTCATATAGGAGGTGATTATAAGTCTTTAACATGAAACTATATGTCCTAATGACTTGTCTCTACTCCTCATGGTTTTCCTGCAATGCATGCCAAAATTTTGATCTATTTTCCCACACAAGAACAACAAGCTTCTCTTCAAGGATGAATCCAAAATCATAGAAATTTAGACCTAAAGGCTTGATGGAGAGTGGAGGATGTTTATTCTAGTATCTATATATCTATCTATATATGTTGGTGAAGATGGTTCATCAATTGGGATAACTATTCAAATGATATACTACCCACTAACCAAATTTTGGTCTCTTAAGAGACATTTTTTGTGATAGAATAAACTCCTCCATAACTCCCTCATCTTAAATGGAATTAAATACTTTATGAAGATACATTTTTATATGATATAGAAAACTCCTCCATGTTTCCCTCATCTCATGTGGAATTAAATACCCTAGGGATGCTTATATGACCCACCTCTATAATTATAGGCACTAGTGTCTTGTCTCTACCCCTCATAATTCTCATGTAATGTGCACCAAAAATTTGATCCATTTCTCACTTATAAAAGAGAAGCTTCTCTTGAAGGATGGATCCAAATTATTATAAATTTAAACCTTGGGTGCCAAAATATACTATAGGGTGTTCACTCCAATGCTTATATTACCATATAGATTTTTTGTTGATGATGGTTCATTATTTAGGCTAGTGATTCAAAAGATAAGCTACCCATTAACCAACTTTTGGTCTCTCAAGAGACATTTTTACCATAGATAAAATTCACTACCATGTATCCTTCATTCTGAGTGGGATAATATCCTAAAATGGGTGTTTACAGGACTCATGTATGAAAATTTAGGTGAGGACATCTTATCTCTACCCTGCATGGTTCTCTTGTAATTCATGTTAGAATTTTGATCCATTTCCCACTCAAGAAAAACAAGTTTCTCTCTAGGGATTCCTCTAACCACACAAATTTTTACATTAGAGCCTATGGAGAGTGGATGGAGTCCATTATACAATTTATATTCCCGTGTGTGTGTGTGTGTGTGTGTGTGTGTGTGTGTGTGTGTGTGTGTGTGTGTGTGTGTGTGTGTGTGTGTGTGTGTGTGTGTGTGTGTGTGTGTGTGTGTGTGTGTGTGTGTGTGTGTGTGTGTTTATAAATATGTTTCATTGATTGGGTGAGTAATTCATAATATATGACTCCCACAGACCAACTTATGGTCTCTTAAGAGAGTTTTGGTTGCAAGAGAAAAATCATTACCATGTCTCCATCATCCTAAGTGGGAAATAATCCTCTTGGTGGTGATCATAAGTATTTACCATGTAAATTTATGAGATTAAGATTCATCTCTACCTGTCATGATTCTCTTATAATACATGTTGTAAGTTAACTCTCTTTGCACACTTAGTAATGAGAAGATTATCTTAAGTGATTCATCTAGTTGACTAAAAAATTCAA
The DNA here is from genome assembly GCA_037957365.1 of Torreya grandis. Lineage (NCBI taxonomy): Eukaryota > Viridiplantae > Streptophyta > Pinopsida > Cupressales > Taxaceae > Torreya > Torreya grandis. Next base: position 1,589,502 of record JARHVA010004061.1, read on the forward strand.
CATCAGGGCCCAAATAAGAGTACATAGAGGCCATTCAATCATTTATACACCTATCTAGATGCATCCACATATGCAACTCATTGATTGGGATAGTGAGTACAAAGATACACATCCTATTAACCAAATTTTAGTCCCTGAAGAGAAATTTAGATGTGAGAAAAAATATGCCACCATGTCTCACTCATTCAAAGTGGAATTAAGTCCTATAAGGGGTGATAAAATTATTTTCCCATGTAATTTTAGGCATTGAATACTTGTCACTATCCCTCATATCTCTCCCAAAACATGTGATAAAAGTTATCTCCTTTTCCACACTCAGAGATGAGAAGATTTTCCTAAGGTATTCACCTAGATGACTATAAATTTTGACCCTAGGAATATATCACGAGTGGAAAGGGTCATTCCACCATTTATACACCCATCTAGGTGGATCCATAGATATTTAAATGATTTTGATAGTGAGTATGAATATGTGCCTTGTAATGACCAATTTTTGTTACCTTAAAATATGTTTAGATAGAAGATAAGATGAATTTCCATGTCTCTCTTATCCTGAGTGGAATAAAAAAATACATAGGGTGATTATAATAATCACCCATATAACTATATAAGTTGATGGATCATATCTACCCATCATAGTTATACTAAAATACATGCCCAAAGTTCACTTCATTTTCCTTGCCAAAGACAATAAGCTTTTGTTAAGGGATTCATCTGGATGACTACAAATTTAGACCCTAGGGCCTAAACTAGATTATATGGGGAATTATAGTGTTTATAAACCCATAAATATGTGTCCACATGTATTACTCATTGATTGAGCTAATGAGTCAAAATATATGCCTCCACTGATCAAATTTTGGTCTCTTAGAGGCATTTAGATGTAAGAGAAAATGTACTACCATGTCTCATTCATCTATAGTGGTATGAAATCCTCTATAAAGTGATTATATGACTCACCCATGTAAATATATGTTTTAATGGATCATCTCTACACCTCATGGATATTTTACAATGTGTGCCATAATTTTGATTTATTTTCCCACTCAAGGATGATAATATTCTCTTAAGGGATTCTTCTAACTGACTATAAATTTTAAACTCAAGGCCTAAAATAAATAATATGTTATATATTATAGTGTTTATAAACCCATAAAAATGTGTCCATATAGATGGTTTGTCAATTAGGATGGCTAGTAAAAATATATGCCTCCCACTAACCAACTTTTGGTCCCTAAAGAGACATTGAGTTGTGAGAGAAAACATGTTTCCATGTCTGTCTCATATAGAGTGGTATAAAATACTTTGGAGGGTGATTATAGGAATCATACATGTAAATTATTCACTGAAAGACCATCTCTATCACTTGCATCTCTCCTGTAACACATGCACCCAAATTTCACTATATTTTCCCACTCATGGATGAGAAGCTTATCTTAGAGGATTCATCCAACCAACTATTCTTTTCAACTTCATGGACTGATTTAGAGCATATGGTGTATTTTCATAGATGGATCATTGATTGATCTAGAGAGTATGAATATATTCCTCCCATTAATTAACTTTTAGTGCCTTAAGAGACATTTGGATGCAATATAAAACACGTCACTATGTCTCACTCATCTTAAGTGGAATGAAATCATCTATGGGTTGATTATAGGATTCGTATAAGAAAATTTAAGAATTTGTATCTTGTATTTACCCGTTATGTATCTCCTTCAATGTGCACTATAATTTTGATCCATTTTTACACTTAAGGATGACAATATTCTCTTATGGGATTTTTATGGATGACTGTAACTTTTAATCCTAGGGCCCAACACAAATTCAAGGGGCCAATAAATTATTATATTCCCATACATATTTGTCTACATATATGGATCATTTATTGGTCTAGCAAGTACATATACATGTCCCAAACTAACCAGATTTTGGTCTTTTAAGATACATTTGGCTATGAGATAAAATGCATCATATTATCTCCCTTACGATGAGTAGCATATAATAATATAAAATTTTATTAGAATAATTTCTTATGTAATTTTAAGATTTGATGGATCATATCTACCCCTCATAGTTCTATAATATGCTCTCAAAGTTTATTCTATTTTCCCACTTAGGGATAAAACATTTTTCTTTAGGGATTCATTCGAATGACTACAACTTTAAATATTGGGGGTTGAAAAATAGTAGAGTTAGGATATTATAAAATTTATACACCCATATATATTCATCTAAATATTTGGTTCCTTGATTTTGATAGCGAGTCAAAAGATACACCTCCTACCAACTAATTTTTGGACCCTTGAGAGACATTTGGCTATGAGAGAAAACATGCTATCACATCTCCTTAATATTTATTGGAATGAAATACTCAAGAAGGTGATTATAGGAATATCCCATGTAATTTTAGGCTCTTATTAATTTTCTCTACCCCTCACAACTCTCTTTTAATATGCAATTGAATTTCATTCCATTTTACCACTAAAAGATGAGAATATTCTCTTTAGGGATTCATTTAACCAACTAAAAACTTTTACCTTGTGTCATGATATAAAGTATATGGAGTAAATTAATCCATTTATATTCCCATATGAATTCATATAAATATATTATTCATAAAATGGGATAGCTATTAAAAAGATACATCTCCCAGTGACCAACTTTTGGTCCCTTAAGAAACATTTGGTTGTAAGAGAATAAATGTTGTTGTGTCTCAATCATATTAAGTGTTAAATAATCATCTATGTAATTCTCATAGGAATCATCCATGAAATTTTAGGAACTAGTGGCTCGTATCTACCACTCAAGGCTCTCCTATAATGTGTGTCCAATTTCTGTAGATAAAAAGTCAAGTTAATAGGAGAGAGTTCCAACTATAGGAAAACATACTAACAACAATTTCAATTTGGCTTAGAGAGAGGGAAAGAGAGTGAATAAAAATATATGCATAGATAAATTGAAAAAAAAATGTGATTCCTCCACTTCATGTATAGATAGAGACATTTTATGATATTTATCTATATTGCTATTTGGTACATGCTTGTATGGCTTTTGGTTTTACCTCATTGCTATTTGGATTAGTTTATTTATTTCACATTTAAAATAAATATAAATATAATATAAAGTAATTGTGTATCCTTTATGTTATCATCAATAATGTTGAAAGAGATTCAATAATGTCATATAATTTATGACTACACATGAAGGTTAAATAATTGAGAATGTATATAGTATAATCATATTTGAATGTATCAAATGTATCTAAACTAAATAATTATGTCATAATGATGAGGTCACTCATCTTGACTCATGAAAAAATAATAGAAATAAAAATGAAATATTATAGAGTATTTTAGAAGGTATCAAACCACAAACATGGTATAAGGCAAGGGAAGTGGATATATATATATATATGTGTGTGTGTGTGTGTGTGTGTGTGTGTGTGTGTGTGTGTGTGTGTGTGTGTGTGTGTGTGTGTGTGTGTGTGTGTGTCATTAAGAGTTAGATATAGATGATTATATGTGTCATTAATCGAGAAAGGAATATGATTTTTGGTTATTATTTATTAATGAAAGTTCTTATAATTCAAAGTGTAAACTTTATATGCACATGTTATGAATACAAGATATCTCTACAATTGCGATGAATCTAATCTCATGTTGTGAGTTAATATTACTTATTTTTAATTATGTGTTTCATGGTTATAATCTTGTTTAATGCCATGGTTTGTTTGTAGAGTTATACTTAAGAATGATCTTTTTTATTGTTTAAAAATAAATTGATATATAGATTGTATGAATAGTAAATTGAATAATTGAAAGTTATTTTAATGATATAAAAAATAAAAATGTATTTATACTTTATTTCCTTGGTTCTCTCTTCTTATAAATTTCTATTGTTAATGGTTGTTTACTTTAGTCACATTGAATTCATTTTGGTCATTTTCAAAAATTGATATAATTTTGTTCTTTATTTATTTATTTAATGCAACATATGATAATTCTAAGAAACCATCACATAGATCAACAATCATAACATAGATGTGCATAGAAAAATAATGGCATTATAATATTGTGTGTAAAACTACCCCTAGCACACAAACATCTCTCTCATACTCCTTATTAACTCTAAATAAATTATGATTCACCATAGATGTATAACTAGGGCTACTCATGACTCATTATATGGAGAAACTCTCCTCTCATCTTGTGAAAGACCAAATATCTCTTCCACAACCTCAAATAACTATTTTTCCTACACAACATATGAAATATTAATTTGAATGCATTAAAATTATATATGGAAAATGATTGAGTTTACAAGAATTTTTTTTTACAACATGGTGATTCTAGACTCATTGCATTCCACCTAAATGAATGTATTGGGTTGTGTGACAAGAAATATATCTATGATAGATAATTGTATGGAGGATACATATATGGTTAGATTTATATTTTAATTAAAAATATAAATATGACATAGAGTATCATTACTCGAAGTTAAAAAAAAAAATTACTATGTTTTATCACCATTCTCTATCTCTGAATCAAGTGTTATTGGGCAGATAGTGGATCTTGGGATGAAATTGAAACATCAATCAAAAATTGAATTAATCCATTTAGGGTACCCATATAATATCTCATCATATATAAAACCAACAAAGAAATAGGTCCATTGTGAATAAAATGAAACTAAACCTAATTTAAGATAAATTGAAATTAATATTATCCTTTTTGTGCATAAAGAGAAAGTGAGATAGGGATAGAAAGAGAAAAAAGATTCCTTCTATACTAAAGCTATGGTGTATACAAAATATGTATAAATATATAACAACTTTATGTATTTTTTAACAATCCCAACTTGAGTTTAGGGTACTTCAGTGATAATTTTAGCTTTTAAAAAATAATCTAAGCCAATTAAGGTACCTAAGATATCAATTATCATCTATAAAAGAACAAGTGAAAGAAGTAAAATATTAGTCAATTAAATAAACATATACTAAAATATAAACATGATATTATTTTTCATACATAAAAAAACTATAATTAAAATTAAATGTGTGTCAAACATAGATGGTGAAGTATACAAGCCTTGCATAATTGGTTTTGTGTTAATAAGGATGTGGTGAAGTAACTATAGATAGCATACACTTTTTCATGATAGTGTCATGAGGTGTTGGGTTAAATAAAAATGGTGTATAATCTATCTACTATTGTCTTGAGGTCTTGACGAAACTAAAAAAGGCATAAACTCAACCATTATAGTGTCTATAAGTGATGAAGAAATTATAGATGGAATACACTATTTTTTATTGTTGTCCTAAGATACCAAAGAAATTGTAAAATACATAGACTACTAAGTACTAGTGTGCTACACAATATTTCTAGATTCCATATGTGTAACTTATTTATGTCTAAACTTAACATGAGGTATAGTACACATCTGCCCACATTATTTTTAATGATATATAATAACTATATGATGACTGATAGTTATGCCATTGCTAGTATGAGGCACACTAGCACCAATAGTAAGAGGGATAATATAAATATGGCACCACTTGTATCCTATGTATAACTCCTTAGTATATGAATACCATGGTCAATCATAACCTATGTGAGACTAGTAACTAAGTAAATGGTGTCCATATGCATACTATGATCTAATATTTAATTTATATAGGTATGTGTTATTATCATTATATATTTTTGAACTTGATTATGTTGATTTTGGTCCTTCTTGGCACCAGGTCTATCAAATGAGGACCTGCTTCCCCTACTTGAGAGGCCTTCATGTCAATATAATTTTTGATTTATTGTATAAAAAACTCACAATCAAGATTTATCAAAAAATGTTATGGAATGTCATTATTATTACATGGAGGCTCAATAAACACCATCCACCACCTCTCCTAAAAGTTATTTTTTATCTATGTGTGAACACACCAATCAATGTTAATTTGTTTGTAACTTATTGGTGGTGGTTTGTTGGTTATATGATTAAAAAACACTCCACACACTTATTATTTTATTACTATTTTTAACATCCACATATGATAATTTATCAGAATAATATTCTTTCAACACCTCCCTTTGATGCAACATTGCATCAAGTTAGGAAGTGACATCTTTTACTTCATTAAAAATAGCTTATAATGTACTATAAAGTTAATTTCATGCACTATGAGTTCAAATGTGATGAAAAATTTTCATAATAATTTTAAATTTTTACCATTTTGAATCATATTATTCATATAATTCAACATCTTCTTCTATAAAGTTAAAATGTTGAGGGTTTTGCTCATAGTTTTGTTCAATGTTTTATTAAAGTAAAAGGATAATTTAATTTTATATCTATATTTATAAAAATAAATTTTTTATTTAGTTAATTTGAGAGAAATAAAATTTTGATTTGAATACCCAAAACATAAATATATATAAATGTAAACCCTGAAATCAAAATTTAATAAAAAATACCTAACACCGTGATAAAAATATGGAATGAAGTTTATGGGATGCTAGGATAAATCACACACATCATCTTTTTTTTTATCAAAACACAAAATCTCCAAGATAATATAATGAAACATGGGTTAGAATAAGTTGGGGATAAAATTATTTTTTATAAATGGCATCAACATTCTTAACAAAGGGCATGCATCGTTTTGGGCCACAAAGCATGTACACCCTTTGGGGATTAAAAATGGCATGTACCCTTTATCAAAAAGGAAATATTCCCTTTCTAAACCTCAATTTTATGGTGTACACCCTTTTTATTTAACATAGTGCCAAGAAAATGTAAGTATCTTTTTGCAAGAAAGGACATGCACTCTTTGTAAACAAAAAGTTATGTTTTTAAGTTTGTCATGTTTTTTGTCCCCTTGAATGTGTGTGTGTGTGTGTGTGTGTGTGTGTGTGCGCGCGCGCGCGCGCACGCGTGCGCACACGCGTGTGCTTGTGTGTGTGCAATAAAAAATAAAAAATAATTAGAAACATAAAAATTAGTTCAAAAAATTAAATTCATTTAATACATTATATTAAATGTAAAAAATAAATTAAAAATTTATTAGCATCTCAAATATTACTTCAATAATATAAATTCCTTTAAATTTATGTTAATTTTTTTCATTTAAATGTAACCTAATTTTTGTCATTTTAATTTTAACCTAAAGGCTTCCACAATATTATAATACATATTGAATAAAATGCATTTATTTTATTTGATGTATTTTATAATTAAGCTTGATGATGATGATGATGATGATGATGCACATGTATTGACATATTTCCTTCTTGTTAGACATAATACCTAAGCTTTATAGACTGACCACTCTTAATTAGAATGATTGCAATCATATTTATTTTTGAATCTAGTTGTTGTTAGAACAAACACCTAAGATTTATATTGAAAATAAATCTATACTAGGAAATATATTTAACCTAATAAGCATCAATCAACCTATTTTCACTGTGTGTAATGGTTCACATTTTTAATTTCTGTGTTGGTATATCTAAGGGTGACATTATAAATGGATCCAACTTGAAAATGTTTATATAGTGGGTGTATGCCCACTCTCAATGAGAAATATTTCATAGTCAGTTTAAAAAATATAAATAACTCATATATTTCAGTACTAACATTGTTCTAATAGTAAGATAATATTTTTTGCTATGCCTCAAATGGATATAATTTAGAGTGGGAGACCACCCACACTAAGAGATTTATTATGATGGATTCATATATAATATAAATATTAGGTCTTATATATATAAAAAATTAAATTCAAAAATATATGTGCACCATTATAGTCATAGCTAATATATTCATCGATAAGTTTAGAGACGGAGGCCACCTAGTCTAAATGTGAATTATTATAGGCATAGTGAATTTTTTTGTAAATTATTATTAAGTTTAGTTTTTGTGGTATCCCACTCTAAATATTTGACAAGTGTCATTTATTTTAGAGTGGGTAGTTTCCCACTCTCATGCTCTAATAAGTGTCAATTTTTTTAGAGTGGGTGGCCTCCCAATCTCAAAACTTTCATAGGACTCAAAAATTAAAAACTATTAAGTATTTTAAATATATATTTGAGATATTCCAATAAATGAATTTGTATGAATTTGAACTAAAATCCATTATGAATGGTTCAAAATTTTTTACCTAGTGTCCCTTACGTATGCTTATACATTTGCATGCATTTAGTTGTGGAAACATACATTTAGTTTAGTGTGAGATAATTGTCCATTTATTTTAAATTTAAAAGTTTCATTTAGAATATGGAGTTTAATGATCAATACCATCATTTTAATTCCATAGGATCTCATTTAATTTGTGTGTTTTATCAATAAACTACTATAGTTTATCAAACAATGCATAATAAGGATTTTATCCTATAGATTTTATATGGAAAATATTTGTGTTTTTAGGTATAGGTAAAAAGTGGGTTTAAAGGACCAAAAGCCATTACAAAATTGAAAATAACCAACTAGAACCATATTCTCAAAAAAGGATTCTACTTCCCCTAGGAATAAACCATAAAATGATCTAGAACTAGACAAGAAACATCAAAGAAAATGTAAGGAACATAAAAAAATATAGAACGTGGAGAAAACCAAGTGACCTTAGAATGAAAAAAGACTCCCATGAGGGATTTGTACTTGTTAAAATTATTTTCATTCACCTTCTTAGTCTTGCCTCTAATTATTTTTCATGGGCCTTCCATGGTTGTAGTCCCATCCAAGTCTTTAGGAGACATATGGGACTCCTCCCAAGTAGCTTTCATCTTGTTACAAACCTTGTTATTTATAATCCTATTGAGATATTTTAACTTAGAGTGATCCTCATGTTGTTCTCTATGACTTGCCTCAATCTCAAGGTCAATCATGGTGTTAGGTTATTTATCATTAACCCCCTCCCCACCATCACCTGCATAAAAGACTAGAATACCCCATTTGACCACTTTGATTTATTTTCTCAACCTTTTCATTTCTCCCACTTATCTCATCTGACTACCCTCAAAGACCTTCAACCATTTATTAAATAATTTCATAGAGACCACCTTATCATGTTCTATCTTTGGCCCTTCAGTGAAATTATCTTTATTCCATATGAATCCTCCCTAATAATATGAGGAGAGAAGGTATCCATGGTAAAATTAACCTCCTTGATTTCCTAACCATCCCCTTCATCATCTTCAAAGACTAACAACCTATGTTTACCCCTTTAAAATCCTTCAAACCCTTAATTTCATAATATTATGAAAGGTTCTAATTAGATTCTTTAGAATCATCCTCCAAAACCACCATCTTCTGCATAGGTATAACTATTTATAGGTCCTTAAAGATTCCTTCAATAATAAATCTAAAACATTTATCCATCAAAGGAAGAGACTCTCTCACAAACAACAAGATGAGGGATTAATGAATAATAATTACTGAATTATAATTTTAGAAAGCCTTTACTATGGTCTATAAGGACATCAAAAAATAGAAGGACAATCTCATCTCATATCACTTTTGAAATGATTCATCATAAATAACTAGTGTGAATGCATCAAACATATTTTATCTTTGAGGGTCAATTATGTCATCAACTACAAATATATCTTAGTCCATTTTAAAAGTAAATCATCCATTAAGAACCCTTTTTTTGACTTGAATGGATTCTTCCTTGGAATTATAAAATGTTTTAATAATTTCAAATTTTATCCTTTTATCCTTAAACAACTTGAGGCCCTTTAAAACCATACATGTGGATTTATCAATAATTTCCTTCAAAAAATTTATCATAACCCTTCACATTCTTACAAATTTGTTATTCCAATCTTGGGATAACTCCATTAACAAAATGTGATCATGACTCAAAATTCATTGCATAAATGGAATAATCCTACCTTTTTTTATGATGATCTAAACCATTGCATTATTCTTCACATACTCAAAAGACACTATTTCAACACAATTGAGATCTCCATGCATTTTATTTATTATGTTAAATGAATTATTGCATGACTCAAACTTTGAAGAACTCGATAAGGGGAGGAGGATGAAAACCTAATTCACATGTTTGGCATTAATATCCTTACTCCTCCATAATTTTTAATCATTATTTCCATGTAACACAATGATTACCCATATACAAGAAAAAGATTCCTTCCCAAAGAATAAATAATATCCAATGGGTGAATGAAAATATCCTTTCCTCCAAACTAATTTAAAGTATATCTTAGGTAACGATTACAAGATAATTGCTCATCCACCACTTTTTTTCAAAATTGGTTGGGGACTTAATATTTTCTTCTATCCCAGCCTAGAAAATTATTCCCTATTTTCTTCTTAATAACATCTTATTATTTTTCTCTCCCAAAAGTCCTACTTTAATAAACCTTATTTCATATATGAGCTTGTTAAGAGCCTTAATATTTTTTGATAAAGAATCTTCACCTTGAGAATAGTCCATACCTAAAAATTTCCATTTGTGGATTTTTGTACTCTTCCATTGTAGCATACAATCTTAAAACCCATATCCTTAAACCCACACACAAGTGTAATTATTCCAAAACCCCTCCTCATTCCTTAAAAAAAAACTCAATTACTATAGATCCAAACAAGATAACAAAAATATCACTGTATAATTATAAAAAACCTATCCAAACTTCTAGGATTTATAATCCTTTTTTTATTTCCTAGTCACTAAACTTTATGTTTTAACATTTTGAAATATCTTACTTTGTTTCAAATTTCATTAAGAACATCTCGTTAACTTGTTATCCATTTTTGTATTCCTATAATTTTGGCCCACCTAACTTCCTTTTTTTGGGCCCCTCACCAACCTCCACCTTATTTTAGCCCTCAAAATTCTAACTTAGATCCACCACTCCTCCTTAGGTTATTTAATCTCTTCATATGAACCATCATCATAGGATTTCTGGCCTTATTTAGGATTTTTTTTAGTTTTAGGGGTGTTTCTTATGGAAGTTTAAACCTCCTTCATTGAATCCATCACCTCATGAACTTTATCCTCTAACCTTAAATGAAAGTAAAAAAATGGTAAAATTACCTATATAAATGGTTCAAATTGAATAGGAATAGGATTCACCTTAAGTTTTATTATAAAAGGAGGAAAATCCAATTTAAGAGATATGCCATAGACATTATGATTCAAATCTTCCATGATTTGGATTTTCATACTAACATGTGTTTAAAGTTCCATTAATGGGTTTCCTATGGAAGGTTGAATTACTTCCTCCAACAATCATAATACTACTACTATAGAAGGGATCACCACCACTTGGTTACCATTCATGTTTGGAGCCAGGAAGATTTGTTTATGATATATGTAATATATTTATTTGTTTTTTCATGGATTTCAATTTACGTGGGCATGTATAAAATCCATAAAATATTCAATCCTTCTACCATAATTTTATCAATGTATGATTTAAACTAATGTATAATTTTAAAATATATTTAAAATTTAAGTTTTAATTAATTCATCTAATTTATATAGTTAATTTATTAATTTTATGACATGATGGTTTTGATTGGCCACACCTCATATGGATATTTATGGATGGTTGAAATTATTAAAAGAGACAATGAAGAATGATTTGTAGATATTTGTTTCTTATAAAACTATCACAAACACCTATGGTTGTTTCATTTAACATCATTGAAAATTATCACATATAATGGTGGTCATTTCATCTAATACTTTTGTTTCTCTTATAATTATATTAAATATGTAAACAAATATTAACATGTGATGTGTAAATATCATGTGGATTCATGGTATGCAATCAGTTATGTTTATAAGTTATAATAATGAAAATGATATTTTATAAGTGGATGGGTCATGCATTAGGACGTTTTACATCAAAATAAACATAATTTTAATAATAAGTTAATTTTGTAATTCATTCTAAAAATTTATCAAGGAAATATTATACCTCAATTACAAAGTTAATTAAAGTGGAAAGAATTGGATCTTATTTCCTTACTTCTATCAATGGATTAATAAAATAAATCAAAATATTTTTACTATGTTTATATATAATAACATTCAATGTTATTAATATAAATTTGGACTTAATTGGCATCCTTGATTGTGAGGTTATATATGTGTGTGAGTTATGAATGGAAATGATATAGGGTATTATTATTATGCCAACACATTGAGATAACATTAGCTATGATACTAGAAAAATATTTTTTCCAAGAATTCATATGGATTCTCCATATACATAACATTTATTATGGTTCTACAAAAATAATTCTAATGAGTATTTTGGATTAGTGGTTCCACAATATTTTAGTGCATCTTAAGGATTCATATACAAACAAGATCTAATAGTAAGAACTTAAAATATACATCATTTATGGATGGATCAATTTTTGTTATGTCTAAAATTAGATATCAATAATTACTATTTGAAAGGGAGGTACATATGAGACCCTTCTGCCCATAAAAAAAATGTAAATTTTATGAATAAGAGGAGATATATATGAGACCTTGATGCCCAAAAATATTGAAAATAAATTTAAAGTGTAATTACATTTTTTTATCTCATCTCTAAGTAATTATTTAAGGTCACACAAGTGACATGGATTGTTTTTTGAGAACCATTTCATGCAAAGTTAAAAAGTATGTGCCAATTGTGGTGGATGATGATTTTCACTTCATTAGGAAAGGATTGGTTTATGACACCTTTATAAATTATTTACGGTGAAAAGGTTTTGATTTATAATAACATCCCTTCCTCATATTTTCCAAAATCAGGTCAAAGTGAAACACTATTAATTAAATATAAATTAAAAAATAAATAAAAGAAAACTATGAAACACAAAAAAGTTCACAAATAAACTCAATAATGAAGACACACCTAAAAAACAAAGTGTATATGTAATATATATCCTAAAAATAAAAAAATTAGATATATTTTTCATATATGTTTACAAAATTCATCCATTAAGATAAACAAATAAAATAAAAATATG